>CCAG010008396.1:0-77981 GCA_001077435.1 Glossina morsitans morsitans
AGAGAGAGAGAGAGAGAGAGAGCGACATAGAGAAGGATGGGGAAAGAGATATGGCTGAAGTTGTTTGGCTCTTTATCTGTAAATTACTTTGTAACGTTTTCTTTGCAATTGATTTTAACGTTTTATGAATATTTTATCATGCATTTATGCATAATCTCGAGTATCTTTAGACATGTAATAAAAACTTTTAATAATGTAATAAATATTATTTTAAACAGAATTTTAGATTTAGTGTTTATTTTTTACGAGATTGAAATCAAAGAAATAAACGTTAATGAATTACTTTTTAAAGTGCTTCGTTATTTGGTAAAAGGAATTTTTTCAATTTCTTTAGAAAGATTTATATGTCCGTCTTTGCTCTTTTGCGCGAACGTGGCGAAACCAAGCAACGAATGTACGCATTAACTGTCACTTGGAGCAGAACCACTTTTGTGTCACCTTGGGATAGTCTTTTACCGATGACCTGTCCTTGCTAACTATTTCACCATATTCCAATTTCGATTGTGGTCGGTCTGTCTTTGCACGGCCTTTCCGGCCCCAATATATTATCCAAAATACTGACAGAGTTTTCGTTGCTGTCTGTATCTCCCAACATAACCCTTGCTTAATTATACAGACCTTTTCAAATGTTTGGGGATCCGTTTGCACTAACTTTTGAAGCTACCCAAGCAGAACACATGAATCCGTGGCAGTACATTTGCTTTTTGTGCACCTTGTTTTCAATCCGCAAATATCCCAACAATTTTCAGGATCAAAAAGGGTTTAGTTTAAGGAAAAATTATTTTTCCGCTTCTTTCCCGAGTGCGATCCAAATAGTCGAAATTAATGTGTGTATTATGTCAACATTGAAGCATTTCTTCCCTTTCCTGTTGGTAGATGTTCTTTTCAAACACGTCTTCACCGAATGAGTAATCACTACAGATATACCGGCTTGGTAAACCCTTCCTCTCATCTATTTAACTGTGGGACGGCTACGTTTTGAAGCCGCTAAAGTCATTGTACTTCGAACGTTTTGCATATTTCTCGAAATTCAAGCACATAAGTTGTGGCTCCAGCAATTACAACCACTTTCAGTCTTTCATCAGTTTGGCTTCCATGTTCTCTGCGATAAGCTTTCGATTAAAAGACTTGAATTATGATTAGGAATGATATTTTGTACGTGCTATTACATCTAGTGACCATCAGCTGATGTACTCCGCTCTACCCATTCATGGTAATTTGTGGCAACGAATACACTATAGGCCTTTTATTCACAACATTGAAAATGTGTCGCGTTGAAAATATTGTATATATGTTCTTAATACATATATACTTAATATGTAAATAAAGGTAATTTGATTTTTGTTTCTATCTCTATGAATATTTCCATCTCTATTTCTGCGTCTACATCTTTCTCTGTTTCGATATTCTTCCCTAACCTCCTCTTACAGCTAAAAGGTTTAAATCGTTAAAAATCGTAAATTGACCAAAATAGATTTAACACAACTCCAATGCATAAAGCGTTTGCAAAAAATTTTAATTTCAATGAACATCTTAGAACATTTCCTTAATAATCATCAATACGTAAATCTTCATGAAAAAGACTAAAAAAAAAAAAATATATCACCACCAGGTGATAGGAAAGCGAAAATATTTGCATTTTTTAAGTACGTGCTGCTCACTTTGTGGGCTGAATGGGTGATCGCATAAACGAAGCATTCAGCTAAACAACCCTATCCAGCATTTTGGTTTCTTACGTACTTAATAATGTAAAGTTTTCAATTGAAAAACTTTTGCCAGAAGATTAAATTTTTTCGCTTTTGGTTTTTTTTCATATTATATTGTTTGGACGATGATTTGCTGCTTGTGCAGTTAAAGTTTTTCTTATGTTTTCAAAAACATTTTTTCCCTTCTTTTTTTAATACAATGCTTTCAGTTTGCATGTTTTAAGGTGCTTTGCAGATTTTAATACTAAAATAAATGAAAAAAACTAAAGTTCTTAAGACTCTCTGGCAACACCGTCTGCTGGCAGTAGATAATAGAAATGAATATAATATAAGCCAAGCATTTCAATAATGTTATAAAATCTAAAAAGAGTCAGATTTTAAATTTAATTTAAAATTTTTGGAAAACCGCAATGAAAAAATTATTTAGTGAGAGAGAATTATCTAAAGAATGTTCAGATAAAGCTGTTTTCCTGTACAAACCTGTACAAACCACTCTGAATTAATAAATTAAAGAAAGATTAAAAGAAAAGTTTCTGTTAGCTTTAAATTTTGACTTAATATAATATCTAGAAGCAATATTAAGATATGTAATGCAAGTGGAAAAAAATTTCTCTTGTGTTTGTTAATACTTCGAGAGGTTTTCCATTTCAATAGCGTTCACCTTGAGTTGTTGGCATTGTGTTATACCTTTAAGTGTATCAACACATACAAAAATCAATAAATTTATTTCAGTTAATACTTAATAGTAGTTACTTTGGAAGCTTTAGAAAATTTATTTGACCTTAAATCAACTTATATAATATGTAAATATTTTACCGTTTTCAAGTGCTTAGAAACACTTTTCAGTAGTTATACGATATTATATAAACAAGAAATAAAAACCAAGTTCGTATTGCTTTCGAACAGGAGCATAATTAAGTGAATTAACATTTTCGGATGAATCTTTACGAAAATTTCTAAAATATAAGTTAAATTACGATCCATCAGTGTCACAAAAACTGAGCGCATAATGAACAAATGAGACAAATGATGGCTTAGGGTTTCATTTGCAATTTGGTTTCGTACCGGTTGTGGGTGTGGCCCTGTGCTAATTGTGTACTTCCCTTTCCTTCTTTTCCTTCTGATTTGTCTTTAAGAGGCATTTGAACTCGACTGTCACTTGTTATTAGTTGAGTTCCTGCATGTGAAGAATGAAAAATAAAAAGAAAATAAAAAAAAAAATGTATTCGGCTTTGACTGAATATTTTGTTCTCACGTCTTTAAAAAAAAAAACATATTATTTTATATATTATTTTGAACTTTCTATTCTATTGGGTAAGCGCAGACGATATTTTCAAATTTTATACATGCACTGTGGAATCACTCATAGAATATACCTGGATACATTCAACGTTGTACATGTTGTACGATATAATCAATAAGTAAAAATGTCAATTTTGTGGCTTTTGAAAACATAGGTGTTCTTGGTTTAAGTTGTACTGTGCTCACGCCTTTTGGACGATTGTGCCCATCTCCAACAACGATCTGCCTGCAAGAATTTCCAATGTTTTTACCAGATCGAAAGAGACAACGATAATATTTATCAAAGACGGACATACGGACATTGCTTAAATCAGAATTTGTTGCTGATTCATAAGATCATTAGAGCTTCTTGCTGCCGGTTTCAAACGTTTTGACGAAGTGCATACAAACTCTCCTGCGATGGTGGATACGCAGATATAAAAATTGTATGTGTGTGGTGTTCACACCGTAACAGGAAATTATATGTTGTTGTTTCACATGCGTAAGAGTAAGCTGATGGTATTGGACGTTTGTTTTCTTTTCCTAATTCAAAACATGAACGGCCAAAGCATAATATTATTTATCAAAGGCAATCACGCTTTCGTATTGTTGTAAGTCTTTTTGTTCTATAGACGACTACTTACGGTCACGGATGTATTGGATGAAATATTTTTCCTTTTTTAAATCAAATAAAAAAATTAAGTTCGGTCAACCGACCGAATCTGTCATACCCATCACCGTTATCCTAAAGAAGACAAAAGAAGTAAAAGATCAAAATTTTTAGACTCTACAATGTGGAGCCGATGTATAGGCATGTGGGCGTTCTAGGCGTGTCCTTTGAAAAGTGTAGGTCAATTCCAAATTGTTTTGCAAATTTGTAGGCGATATCTTCATTTTCGCTAACGGCAGAATGTACTACTATGTAAATACTACAAAGTTACGCAAACAGACACATGGACAGACGAATAGGCGAACTTATTTAGGTGCATTCCAAATTTGAAACTGGCCAAGTTTTTCAAGCCTGTTTCTGCGTGTTATAAAGGTATTGAAAAAGTAATTAAGTTTTGATACACATTTGATAATATTGGGTAGGCGTGATCAATTTTTTCCATATTTGTGCACAGATACTACAGCATCACCTATAGAATATGCGTTTAAATTTTGTACATTTATTTGTTATAGTTTATGAGTAGTGAACAAAACCATAATGTTTCATTCCGTGAAACTACCTGAAGCGAGTATAGTCAGTTTGAAGGTGATGCGAGTACGATTTCGAGGAAAACGAAGAGAACATTTTAGCATCGTCAGCGTACTTTAAGATACGGCTGGATGTAATCACCGATGGCAGATCGCTATTGTATACAATGAATAAAAAGCGCTCTAACTGCCCGCCTTGACGGACACAAGACATCACCTTGAAATCATCCGAGGTGACAGAGTTAGACAAAAACCTGACTGATCTATTGTGAAGATAAGAGCTTATCCATTTCAATAAGTGCAAAGTTTGCAGAGTTTGAAGATCAAGAATCTCTCGCTTTTCAAGAACCATTGTATACGGCTTCCGTGCGAGAGCGATTTCCGTGGAAAAACGTGGAAAAATATAAGAGTGAATAGATAACGATAATTGCTGAGTAGCAACTCGTTCAAGCAATTTGGGTAAGATATTCAACTTGACAATGCCTCCATTCTTCTCGACGAGATGTCTGTTTCCATATTTATGAAGTGGAATAAGCAAGCTATTATTCCAACACAAAGGGAAAACACGTGCTTTCCAAGAATGATGAAAATTCTTGAAATAACACCACATAGCTCGTGACAGAATGACTTAAGTATACATGATGGAGTGCTATTAGTCCCAGTCGCACAACTATATTTTAGAGATCTCAAATCATGTAAAACGTCATTTTCTGAAATGATCAAAAATCGAAGCTGAGTCTCTGATCTGATATGGATAATTGACAGATGCGACAGGGGGTTTACGTAGGTAACTGCCGTGGAGGCTTAACCATACGTTGCTCGATGGCACGATGGAGTGAGAACGTGTCACTCACGCCCCGCTGGGAGCAGGGAGGCTCCCAAGCAGTTCCAGATCAAGGATATATGTATGGCATGCTCTTCCCTCTGACATGGATAATTGACAGTTAAATCGGAAACAGCAGTTGCAAATTTCGTTGGTAGTATTCAACGAAGAAATTTGAGGTTTCAACATAACTAGAGGACTCGGAGCCATTGAAAGCATTTGAAGTTAACAAATTTACAAAAATATTTAGGATCAGTAAGCGTTGAGGATTTTATCAACTGAAGGTATTTCCAATTTGGTGATTGAGGTAATTAAATATATGCCTTGCAGCAGAGTAAACGAAATAGTCATACGCTGAGCCAGTTTTCGTATATTTTTCGAAAAATTTGTTTTTCCTATTTTTGTAGTAATTAACTACTCTGTTGAACTGTGGCGGGTAGTTGTGTCGGAATGTCGGTTGTCTGCCCGGCAGATTATAAAACGAAAATGTTAGAATTTCCATATTTCGAGCAGAAAAATCCAAGCCATTATTTGAGTAAGTGAGTGAGCCTGTGATGAAAGGATATGCAAATAACTGGATCACATGGATGCACAGGTAAAGTAAAAGGTGGACAGCGTTTGTTTATAAGCTGCGGGAAATTAACACAAAAGTCATGGGCGAGACATCTGCTATAAGTCCTAAATTAAAAGTTTTTAAACTCCATTCCGCACCCATATTCAAACTTTCTACTTCGTAGTCTGCGATCGTCTTACGAACAAGCACCGTTTAATGTACGACATTGTACATGTTTTGATGTATATATATTTGTGTGTTACTGTCGCAATGAACTTAAAAAAAAATCTTTTGTGTATTTCCTCGCACACTTTTTTTGATAAAAGTGATGTTCATTGGCTGGTAGATCTGTAATATCCACTACCTGACACCGACATGTCAAAACCTAAAACACTCTTATTTGATCTTGGCCAAGGTTTAATCAACTTTTACATGATTTTCTGATGTTCTTTTCGGGGTCTTTCAATTAACGTCTGGTAGATTTTTTTTTATTACGCGTGAATTTGTGGCCCAATTGTCACCTTTTTTGTAGATAAATCTTGTAAATCTTTGCGAGACCAAAAACTGCTATAAGTTTGTTAGTTATCCATTGCAAGGTGGGTTGTACGACGGGTTAAATGCGACGATTTTCAAATCGGTAGTTATGAAATAATAAGAGATAAGGTATCGGGACAGACTGTGAGACGATTATGGAGAAATTGATTTCCATAATACTATATATACATCCAAAAAATATACACTTTTTTTTTGTTCAAATATGTGAGGTAGATTTCTGTGTGCTACGAAAGGAGAGAGAAATCGAGTAAATTATTATTCATTTGTACTTCACATAAGTAGACCACGAACGTGTTAATTTATAATTTTTTTTTTTTTATTTTGTGCTTTTCTCTCGCATATAATAATTTTTTGAATCACATTTTATTATCTTTTTAGCTGTTTTATGGTTTCTGGAAAGTCCGTTCAAGTGGGGTTATCTCGAATTTTTTTTCTGTATGTACTTAATGCTCTCACAACGCTTCCACCATGTGGTTTAATATTTTAGTTGCTCGGAGTGATAATAACGTTGAATATGATGGCGATGATGGAAAAGGAAAAAGAGACAATTCATTAAAATATTTTCACTTTGCTGCTACTGCTACTGCTTTCGGGTTAATAGCAACACAAACATTTCTAGTAATGGCGGTTAGGTAATGATGTCACATCCCTTTGCATTTTTCTGCTTTTATAATTACTATGCATAACTCTGCCGTTTGTGGTTCTATGCACTTACTATATACATAAATATATATATATATATATATCATATATTTTGGAAATTCTGCCAAAAAAGTACCGCTATTTAGAAAATATTTCATTTATTTTATTTTAGTTAGAATAACAAAACAAAAGAATTGAAAAAAAAGTTAATATTCATAAGATTAAAATAGTTAACGACAATGGAGCACAGGTTGCATATCGTTTAACGTAATAGAAAATGCTTAAGAAAGTTGTCGCATATTTTCAAACTTTTTGCTTTTAATTGGTTTTTTTTTTTATTAAAACATTTCTCAGACTGTAACTCAAAATCGTTTAAGAACGTATAATATATATGCATGTATATGTAATATATGTATATATACGTATAATGAATGATATATATATATATATGTGTGTTTATATGTATGCATATGTATATATAAATTTCCATTTAATGGTATTCATGAAAATGCAAACAAATTATGCAAATTTGTTTCACACATACAACTGACTGTGCGCATACATTATACGTTATACATACGTATATGTTTAAATTGCATAAATGCATGCATAAGTTTGTGTATGCCTCTGTGTCTGTGTGCGTTATAATCATCCATAAGCCTAGGTACAAAATGTGTACTATTGCTGTTGAAAAATTTCTTCCCATTCATATTGAAATTAGTGAAAAACGTGTCAGAGAAAATTATTGCTATTATGTTGGTTTATATTAATTGCATATGTATTCAAATTTGGTAAAAATAAATTCTATTTGTTGTCAATTTAAAGCAAAAAAAATTTAAAATATTTGCGTAATTTCGAGGAGAGGGCGTAACTAGCGGTGCATCGTGTTAAATAAAACTGCGACTACTTTCCTTCAGCTTTAAATTGAGATGAGGTGCATACTAGTTTTTGGTAGCTTCGTATGTGTTGATTTCTGCGCTAAAAAGCAAGCCATAAATGCAGAAAGCGTTACTTTTGTTGCTTATGTGCTGATGAACTGTGACATATAATGAGTAATGAATGAAGACAACGCAATGTTGTATGTCCTCGGCGTACGTTATTGTAGAGGAAGGGAGAGGGGGGGGGGGGGGTTTATGTCGGTAACAACCATGTCGAATATACGGCGAGTCGTTTCATTGAAACGAATCCGGCGAAACAGGCTTCGCCTTGCACGCTGCATTCACTATGTTCTGGCGCAACCCGTAGGGCTTTTATTCTTATAAAGATACCTAAAAAATGTGCCTCAAAGGACTAGTTTTTCTTTTCGAGCGAAATTCATTTTTTCCTAAAGGATGACAGGGTTGTTGCTAGTGTTGGACACACTTTGAATAAATCGTCTCATGCCATTATTTTGTTTGAAGAACATATAATTTTACTTGAAAGCCGGCAAAACTTATTCACGTTTCTAATAAGAATAATAATATATAAACATGCATATACATCACGTATATATCGTTGGCGTTGAAAAAAGCGTTTCTTCTCTGTTTCTTTCCTCAAGATACTTCTGTGTACAGGTATGCCTGTATATTACAAGAGGCTTAAAAATCAGTTGCTACTTTTCACTTTTGTTGGTTTTTTTTTTTTTTGGAAAACAAGCTGCGAGCATTAAATGTTACTTTTGTATGTTTTTTATGAAATGTTATCTGCTTTTGAAATGGGAGAGAAAAAATTTAGGCAAACGATAGGCATCAATAGAGTCGGTGTGATCTACGTTTAATGTCTTTCTTGTTTCACTGCCATTTCATTTTACGTAATGCACTAATTTCCTAATATTAAATTCTTTACTTTATTTTCATTTGCGCTTCAAAGCCATTGTGTTATTTAAGCATTTGCCAGCTTACTGCCTAATTAAATGTTGTCCTAGTTTGGTTGTAAAATTTGTACACAAGTACACATTTATACAGTGTAATATGTATACATATATATGCGTATATATATATTTGGCCTATTTCAACGCTTTTCTTTTATCCTTTCTATAGTTATTACAATAGATTGAAAGACGTTGAGTTGGAGTTCACGTTTCAAGTTAATGGCGCGCATTTTGTGGTTTAAAGTTCATTTCAAGAAAATTCTTTATCATTATAAGCATCCGCTGTAATGAAGTTAAAAGAAAGAAATGTAATTGACAATAATTTTTCTTTTATGTTATATTTTTTTTTTTTTTTTCTTTTTTGACACTTTACTTGCAAAGATTCGAAAATACACCAGCACGCCCACGCAGGTTCAGTGAAGAAAGAGAAATTTTACTTTTCTTTTTTAGTTAATATTTAAAGTCATTTTTTCTAAACAGCTGATGTAAGCAATAGAGTGAACAAAAAAAGGAGTGATAAAGAGCGCTGGACACGCTTCAATGAATACCGTAACCTTCAACCATCATGTTGAGCGTTGTTGAATGATGTTTGTAAGTGAGATTAAGTTCACCCTGTCTGTAAGTTGGTTTTAACATACGCCACACATTTTTTTCAAATTTATACACATCACAGTCACGTGCCTAACACCATCCCTTGTTGGTCATTAAGAACATCGTATATAAACGTTAGGTTTTCGTAAATTTCCTTTAGTTAAAGGATATAAATAAGCTTATAGCTAACCTTTACAGTGATACATGACCTGGAGTTTTCTTTTTAAAAGAGAAGATTTATCTGAGCAGTTTCAGAATTCAGTACAGTGCAGTCAAGTTTCAATTATCCATCCCATTTTAAGAAATTCGCATATCGGTCCGCTCGGAAATTGGTCAGAGGGTTGGATGAATAGACCAGCCAATAATTATATTGGAGAATATTTGGTACAGGGTACACCTTGTTCCCCCCTTCAAGGCATTTTTATTTCTTGTCGTTGATCGGTTCGCCTTAATGGTTCTGAAGGACAGATGGAGTACTAGGCTGTCACCATGTAGCAAAAAGATGGGTGCCGTTGACCGCGATTTTCATAGATTGAGTAACGAGCGAACAGTCATCATTGCAGCTCTATCCGTTTGACCACAATTTTAAACAAATTACACGGTAAAAATTTTTTATTATTGACTTGGCAACTTCTTGGGATTGATGACGATAGGCTTCGACCTGGTAGTTTTCTTTACGATCCTGATTTCTATGTTCACAAAAGAAAAACTTTAACCAAATGGATAATATAACGAATTAAGTGAACCTCTGAAGAAGAACCGCCGTTCCAAGTTTTATTACCATTTTATTAGTTGAATTTTGCAAAATTTGTCGCAACAGGCGCTCTGCATTTCTACGCTTTTAACGTTTCTTTACGTTCCTTTAATCTTCAAAAACACTAACCAGGCTTTTCTCTGAGTCACAAAGCTGCATAATTTATGTCTTAAAAATGTTCTTTGAGATTTGACAGGCAAAATAAAATGTTATTTTCTTATAAAGGTAAGACGAAGTGTAAAGTACGGGTGAAAGCACGAATGAAGTGTAGCTAAAAATATGGGCGGAATGGCTGGATGTTGGGGATTAGTATTGGTATTCGATCACCATCCATGCAAAAATAAAATACGGTACAGGGGCCTTCTGCGACATATTAACTTGGCTGCCGAAATTTGACGATATCAAGTGTCTCGACTGAAATTACCGTCACTTCATCTTGTCGTATGTCGTCAATCTTCATAAAAGCAATCTGAATGAAAATTTTAGCTACTTACAACAACAAATGTTAAGCAATCTAGCTGAGTATTACTCTTGTTAATGAAATTGTTGAGAGAAAAAAATTTAACGAACTACAAGTTCATCTTAACAAAATCGGTTGAACAAATGGAATACCAAAATAAATGCTGATAAGTCTAAGTCTATTACATTTACATTAAATAAGGGTTTTTATCCTTCATTATTATTGAATGACAGTAATATCCCTATCCGGAACTGTGTCAAATACCTTGGCTTATGTATTGATCAAAGCTTAACATGGCAGAATCATATCAAAGCTAAACGCCAGCAACTTCGCTTAAAAACCAGAAGACTGTATTGGCTAATTGGTCCAGAACCTCAACCACATGTAAGAAATAAATACAGAAGCATGCTCCAAACTATATGAACTTAGGGTATACAACTTTGGGAAACAGTCAGTGACTCTAATGTTGCAATATTCCAAGACCGTCTGTCTTACTGTAAAACTGTCCACAATGACCTGTACTTTCCGTTCGTTAAAAACCAGACTGAGTAATCACTCCCTTAGCGATATCTTTTAAGGATAAAGCGAATGAAATAAGAAGATTGAAAAGCCTTCCACCTTCCACTGGACTTTCCACTTAGAAATTAATTTAATTTTGTTCTTTATATTACTTTATATTATTTAGAATTATCTAAATTTGTATACTTTCTCTTTATTTATTTAAACATCATATCTATACCGTTCTGTTTTCTCTTTTAGGGACAATTTATTTCTTTATAACATTTACTTATTATCTCTCTAGGAAGTTTGTAAAGTATATAAGTAAATATTGTCTCTCGTCAATTAGAAAGGTGTATTTCTCGAAGAAAAAACGCATAGGCATTCATGCCAACGAAGAAATCAGGATATTTGCAGAGGAACTTGAGCACTGGTCCGCTAGATTATTTTGTATCGGTCGCAGTGATTGCTGATCGAAAAAGGCAATATCTAGAAAGCGGATCAGATGTGTCGGTTTATATATAAAGTCTTAAGAATTGCTTACGCACAGATTAACCAAACATAATGCAATTCTTCACTCGCGATTGTTAACTACTAAAGGTATAAGACACTACACTTAGTTGATCATCATAGATGAAGAGCAAACTCTTTAAGAGTTTTGTTAAATTGCTTTAGCATCATGCGCTGGATAGTCACTACTGAAAACATCTAATCTTTTGCTATTCGTTTACGAGTTTGATGTCCGTGTTCTGTTGATATTCCTCGCATTTAATTGAGGCCGCCCTGTAACGCGGAGGCGGACTGTATTAAATTATTTAAGTTCGTCATTCTTTATACTTTCGCTCGGGGGGAAGATATTTATGCCTTCTGAATAAATGAATGAAGGACATCTTTGCGTTAACACTGTTATAGTAGCTTGAGCTCAAATATTTTGAAAATCGCGTAATTGTGTAAAGCCAGCATAAGATGATGAAAATATAGTTTAAAATGTGAAGGGGAAAATTGTATAACTCCTACGAAGCTAAATATATATTTTCATTACCATTGGCTTCTAAAGGGGCGATGATGACTAATACAGCACAAAAGTGCACCAAGGACAAAATAAAAGCAGCCTGGCAATGTGCTAAGAAGATATGCTAAAAGGCCCAAGTACGTTTGATAAAATCGAGTAAATAATTAAATAAAATAATTCTTGTTACTTCTTTGACAGTGGATGCAACTACTCGGGCCAACACTTTAATAACAACGCTAAAGTTGTGATCGATATCTGGCATAAGTTGTAATTTATTGATAAAACGATTTTAAAATTTTTCCTCATTACGAATTTAAGTCTAGTTATGAGCTATTGTGGAACTATTTGATAGCAAATAACGCCAGTTGAAAATTTCTCTACTTAAATCTCAAATTTGGATGGCAGCAGGGAAGGGCATGGTTAAATAGATTCAGAATTTAGGGTTAAGCAAAAATATGCACACTTATACACTTTACACTTTATGAAGTCGTTGCTGCCATGAGAAGCCCCCCAGAGAAATCATTTGCGTTCTTGAATGTTAAAAGAAAAAAAAAAAAAGAAAAATTGATAAAAAACCAAGTTTGTTTATTCCATTCATGCCAACATTTTGTTAGAAACAATATAAATTGAAAGCTAAGTCAACATTAAAAAGTCGCTTATGACACATTTAGAGTCGCACACAGACACAGGTCTGCATTTATACTTGAAAAAAGAACGAAAATATTTCGGCATTTTGAACGGAAGATTACCTTTGTGGATGTGAGCAGCGCTTACCTTTATAAATACGACGTAGAAGACTGGGATGATTTGTTTGTATGCTTCTGGTTGCATACAATTACCTTTACATGTATATACGAGTTTATCAAATAATAATATGAAACGTTTTTGAATGAAGGCAAACCACCATGCACTGATGCTAATTTCAAAAGCTCTTTCGGAAAACCTACATCAGCGGTTCGCCTTTTATGCAAATATTTTCTAAGAATAAAATACGAAAAAAGTGGAAAGAAAAAGTTTTTTAGTTGGAATATGTTTTGTTTGCTTTTATATTGGGCTCAATAAACTTTACGATTAGTTTGTGCCAATTTGCGTCTATGTGTGAAAGCTATTGTTAGTATATTTTGGTGTCATTGGTTTATACAAGATTTTCTTTATGAAAGTCTATGCCGTTATTCGTTTAGCGTGAACGATATTAATTGTCATCTACACGCCGATTGTCATGGCAGCCCTTGTGTCTTTCCCTCTTTCGCTTTGCTTACACGTCTAAGACATATGCTGACGACTTTTTATTTGTGTATTGCGGATTTGTCATGATATCATAACAATAAATATTAATTGAATAAAAAAAATATGTATGGAGGATTGTTGGATAGCTGTGGATTAATTCTCATTTTATTATACTACACTCAAGAGGGAGATAAGCTTTCACGATTGTTCTGTATTTATTTGTGTGTTGTCTTCATTTTACTTCGAACGTTTGTTATAAACGATAAATATCTATGCAGTTACGAGCGGATGCAATGTCTTTATAAAGTCTTTGTATAAATAAAACATAAGGTTATTCCCCTCTTTTTATAACAAAATCAAATGAACGATTTTGTCTTATTTAGTCTTATATATGAGATTTTATTATACTATTTACAATATATATATATATGTTAGGTTTAGAAAAAGTTACGATTGCAAAATTGCACAATGTTTATGATAGAGAAAAAAAAAATATAACTAATCGGGGCTATTATCGACCAAACGAATACCATCTCTGTTAAATTATTTATTGGAAGCAGTGGGGAAATTTAATCTCAAAGTAACCATGTATTTGGTATTAAATGGTATTCACACTGTGTCAGTTCACATTGTATTAAGTAAACTCATTGAAACCTTCGCTCTGCTTGCGGGCCATCAGAACGATAAGAATTTTTGTGCATAAGTCAGCAACAACCGATGTTCATTATGTTTAACTTTGGTCCCACGCGTAGATTAAGATGCTCGTATGTATTCTATCTTGTTAACCTCTTCTTATATACTAATAGTTAAATACTATAGACTCAGAATTGCCCGCTTGACATTTACTTAATATAACGACCGATATGGAAAATGGGAGATTGGCAACGTGAATTAAGTTCGAATTGACTTATAGAGAAAAAAGAAATTGGCACTTCTTCTCGGTCTTGGTCCACCGCATAAGTAACATCGTGTACTTATAGAATATATAAATTACCAAATAACGGTCTGTATTTTAATGAAGTTGGAAGAGAACATTAAGTTATATGACATTTTGGGTGGTGTGACAGGAACATCAAAGACAAGATTAGAATAATTTGCCTATTCGGGACGAGAACGACAGGAACAAATCACTGCGGAAAATCGCTGGGTAATTTTTCCATTACGAACGAAATTTTAATCCTTACAAAAGCAATGTTTTTGCAATCTTGGAGCCGTTTTCATTTTTATTTTTTCTTGTTACAATCTTCCTATTTTCCCTCTACGCTACGCAGAAGATTGTCAACGCGCGTTTGTCATCTATCTGCTCGTGATCATTAAATATATTTTGTCAATGCCATTACAATGAGTATAACTAATAAATAAGTTATATAAAAGTTATTAAATTGAAATAGGCATACAAACCAGCAATTCGTTGAAGCTATTCTGGTGGCAGACACTAATCATTGCCACAAGCTGAACATTTGAATTTATGACAATCCATAGGAACTAATAGTAACCATAACACTATAACTCTTTGCCTATACGCAAAGCTGACATGTCTGTACATGTACTTGAAGTTGACTTGAAAAGAATCAGTAGTTGTTGGCCCACTCAGTATATGAATATGTAATTAAAACTAACGTACATATAAAATAAATCGAAAACGATTATATTATATACTTCTCTAAGCATCAAAGTGACTTTAGTCGCCTCATATTCGCTTTACTTTGCGTTTCGTTTGATTCGTATGTTTTTGTTAACTTATTCTATGTTCACTCCTTTTCAATTTTCTATTCTTTTTTCTATTCTTTTCTCTTCTCTTGTTTCTCCTTCTTCTTGTCTTGATATAAGTTAAATTTTAAATTAAATAAATAAATAAATTAGGTTCAATTTTTATCAAAGTTTTGTGCGACTTTTTAAAAATTTTATACCATCTCTTAAAACTAAATTTAAGTTAATCGAATTTATACGTAAACATAACCTGTAAAATTGACTCAAGGGATATAAGTGCTAAAATTTGATCTTAGCCCGCAATTTTGTGGAAAATTCAAGGAAAGAATGATCGGAGGACATGAGCATGCATTGTGGATTCTGGACTTTTAACACAATTTGCTTTGTAGATGCAATACGTAAGAAAGCTGTGTTCGCCTTAATGCGAAATTTTGATAAGCATACGGGACACAACTATTACAAAATATTTTTTTGAATGGTGGGCTTTTTATATGGCTGATCAGTACTGACTTCTGAAAGGACGCTAGGAAATATACCGTTAATATCTTTTAAAATTTGTAGAATAAAATTTGCCGTTTATTTAACATATGTTTGCTCTATGATCAAGTCCCTGTTTTGTGTACAATTTTAGAATATCTGAGCAAAAATTTATCTTTCATTTTTGTTCAATACTCCTGCAAAATAAAGATTAAAATATTGCAGGAAAATCGCACATACAACTAAATAGATGGGCGGAAAGATTGCTGAGCACAACTAAGTCGAGCGTTGGCAAACGTGATTTTTGACTCGAGCTGCTATAAATGAGAGGATGTATTTATTTTACCACTATTGGTTTGCGATGGAAATTAAAATAAATATTCATGTTGCACATCTCAGGGAAGCGTTTTAGAAAAATTTTAATATACGTAAACGTGTACGTAAAATTTCGCATGTTGTCTCCTATAAACGTTTTATCAAAGGATTTTATTTTGTTTTATTTAATTATCTTTAATAATTATCTCTCACTACGTGCTGACCTATTTCATATCAAATTGAATAATAAAAAATAAAATATAAACATATATATATGCATATGTATACATGCAAAAACATATATATACACACATGCATATATTTCAATACATATATGTACATGTACACGTACGTATGCCTCAGAGTATCCACGTGTGCAAAACTGAACTAATTTATGTTATTTTTAAACATTTTGTTTCACTTATCGTGGTGCTGATGGTTGGTCTGTTAGGTATTTTAAAGTTATAAATCCCCATGTGATACATGACGAGCTTAACTTATTTGTTATGCTTGAAATAAAAGTTTAATTTTATTATCATTTAGGCCACATCACGTATAAACGTACAGATCTATACAGTACTAATATGTGCGACGCTTTTTCGATATAACCTATAACAAGATTTTAAAAGGTGATGGGTTATATTTATAAATGTATAAATATATTTACATATATATCAATATATATATATATACATATATCAGTATATACATATATATATAGATATATATCAAAGTATACTATACTGATTTATATATCCTGATATACGAGAAAGACGAGTAAAAAGAGTTCTTTACTCTCTGGAAAAGTGGATGTTTAAAAACTATTGTTGATTAAATTTTATAAATAATAAATAACATAAAATCGCAAAAATATATTATGTAACCAAAAAGTAAATAACGACAACCAATTTTCGCTTTGTGTGGATTCTTCTCTCGAAATGATTTACTGTTGTTTAAACTTTTTTTTTTTCATAGATAATAACATAATTAGTGATTTAGAAAAAATGATTTTTATTGTGTAATTTTTTGCTATTTTCATCCAACTGAAATTATATACGACAACTACCGTAATTAGATAGATTCCTGGCACTCGCACTCTGGGTTCGGTATAAAAGAAGAATAAATAACAGTTAGTTACATCAGCAAGGTTCGAAAATTGGTTAGCGGCAAATGAAGCTAAGAAAAATTTGTAATATATCCAAAGCTTCTCATTAACTTTTTTGGACTATTACGGAGCATATAATGTGCGTTTTCCCATTTGTCCGTTCCATGGAATTTTCGAAGTGACGAAAAATCTGATTGAAAGTTGAAGTTAGGTGCCTATCCTTTTAGGCGAATGTTAGAAGTCTTATTGCTAAGAGGTTAGAGTTACAAATTCCACTAGCCCGTCCTTTGACCTTCCCATTATATGTGAAAAATTTTCAATGTCCTTTCGTTAATAAGAATTAATAAAATATTTTTAATGTTAACAATCTCGATTGCTCTCGTTCTACAAACTATATATTAGTTGGGGATGGTCGGGATGGTCCTTGCGTTGAATCTTTGGAACTCCTTACTGAGTATTTGCATAGATATTGAGATATGTGCAACAGATTATAGGAACGAATTTTTTGTGTTGGTTGCAGTCGTGAATCTGGGTCTGTGGTCAGTTTTTGCTACAGCGTTACTGTGAACAAATCTTCGGGCATTTATTTTATGAAGTCTTCAAAACATGGGGCATAAGCCCAAAAATGATTTAATGGCCTCATACCACCATAATTCTCCATATGCTAACCTATGCAACTTCGGCCTGGTGCCCTAAGATGAAGCAAAACGCGGCGGCAACAACTCGCATTATCGGGGCGATGAGATCGTGCCCCTTGAATGATTTGGAAACGCTGCTGGACATCACACCTCCTCTTATTGCTTTAGAAAAAGAAGCCTGCCTGAGCGCAGTTAGACTGTCGCATTTTGACAGATTAAAACGGGACAATGTCAGGGGATGGCTAGAGGGATTGAAAACCTCCCGAACGTTTTATCAATACCATTGCGCTATACAGCTAGTACTTTCCCATCGGTTCAGGGTGCCCATACCGCCGAGAACGGGTTGGAACGGGCAAGCTTTTGAGACAGGGATAAAATTAAAGAAATGGTACACCGACCGTTCAAAATTGGAAAATGGCAAAACTGGGGCTGAGGTTTGTGGCCCGATTTTCCAGAAGGCCATACCAATGGGACATAGTCCCTCCATATTCCAAGCAAAGAGTTGCGCAATCACCGCATGTCCATCTGAATGCTTAATAAGGCAGTAACGGATAGTGCGGATCTGCATATACTCCGACAGCCAAGCCTCCTTAAAGTCCGTATGGGAGCTAATGACAACAACCAGGCTGGTTTTGGAGTGCCTTAAAATACTGAATGAGCTAGGCAGGCACGATGATGTGCACCTAATTTAAGTGCTCGGACATTCGGGTGTTGATGGCAACGAAAGGACTGACTGTCTTGGTAACAGGGAAGCCCGAGGGGACATGGTAGATCCTGAACCGTTCTGTGGCGTACCAAGATGCCAGATTAACAGACTGGCATCGCAATAAAGCGTATGGAAGCCTATGGAAGCTATCTGCAGGACAACGGCAAGCAAAAAGATTTATGAAGTCTTCCGGTATGGCACACAAACTACTGGAACTAAGAAGAAGCGGCCAACATTTAGTCACCGGCTTCTACTCAGGTCATAATTCCTTCAGGTATCGTCTGAAAAACATGGATATGTTTGATACTGTTTCGTGCAGATTCTGCCAATGGACGAGTGAAACGTCCTATTCTATTTTATGTGACTGTGAGGCCATCTGTAGAGTTTGACACTAAGTGTTTGACACGGTATGGTGCTTCGGTCTAAAGAAGGTGGCAGGATTCATTAAAATCCTAGAACTGGAGCGCTAGGAGAGTGGGCGTGCACAATAGATTCTTCTTCTTGATTCAGCCTTCGTAGGCAAAAGAACGTATGTTTTGGACTAGTTCGTTCCTCTATTCATTAATTAATTTATTTAAAAATTGTCTTAAGGTCATATAGAACATTATCGGGCGCTCAACACAATTACAGCGTTACACATTGTGTGTGGCGTACTTAGATGTAGATGTAGCTTGCCTTGTGCTTCGCGTTAACGCAAATTTTTGCAAACTTTTAAAATTTTGATAGTCACCACAGCGATGAGTTTATGTAAACCAAATAAATTCGTATGGTTAATCTATCAGGGTTTAAAATACCTATTTGCATTTTATTATTCGACAACAAGCAGAAATGAGAAAAAATTAAAGTAAATTACATAAATTTGGTTTTAACAGGAACGTGTCAATAATCAACAATTAAATTGAAAAAAAAAACAGAAAAAATGAATTTTAAACAAACAGACTATACGTTTAATATAATATATATATATATATTTTATAAAAGAAAAAAACTGAGCAAGGAAAATATTTATTAAATAAAAAAAAGAAAATGCATATGAATAAAATTGGATAAAAAAATTGGACAAAGATAATATGAAACCAAAGTTAACTGGATGAAGAAAAACTTGGATGGAAAATCACTTGCATAATAGACTGGCGAAAGTTTACATTTTTCTTTCTCTCCATTATACGGAATCATTGTAAAAATTATTCTAACAGGCCGAGTATCTACAACTACATCGGATCAAGGCCACGTACTTTTAATTAAGGAAAAAAAGGAACAAATAAATTAAAAAAAAAAATAAAAGTTTAAATATAAAAAAATAAAAATTACGAAAAAGTGTATAAGGTTATAAAAGTTAATTAGCATATAAGTGTAGCCTAGCAAATTTGCATCCACAGAAGTGTGCTGATCCTGGAGTTCAATCAAGTTGAAAGGTTTAAGCGGTTTGGAGGTTCGTTGAAAGATCGCTTTACTACGGACTATAAATCTCGCGATTCCATACGAAAAGCCGAAGATGAAAAATTTTTGAAGTAATGTTCATATATACTGATGGAGTGGAAAAAATTAGAAGGGAGGAAGAGCAGAATGACGGTCAATTCGAAAAGTATGAACTTCCGCAAAAATATACAATGAATTTGTGCAGCTTTTTCGTTATAAATGAAGATTTTTACTGTTATGTTTTTTTGTTTTCATTTATTTACTTAAATAAACTTACGGCATATAAAAATTTTTATTAGATTTTTATAATAACAATTTATCGTGCAGTGGAAGGAAGCTTTTCTAGCATTGATTGTGTTGACAATCTCCTCCCTCTTTGTAGTTAGGCCGAGTTCTGTCTCTATAATCTACTTTCCTTCGGAATATCTTTCTGTATTTGGGTGCATCGTTCTTATCAACTTAACCCAAATAATGAAATCGTCCTTATCCTTCTTCATTCTTTCGAATGTTTTCGTGCAAACCTAGAAGGACGGTGATGTTAAAAATTGCTAATTAATTACAAGCATTACATCACTAACTATTGTTCGAACTTGATAGGAACATTTAGAATTGTTCCGCTTAATAAAAATCTCTTTCCTTCTCTATCGCTTTTTGGTAAAAAATCATTTAAAAAAAATTGTTGTTATTAATTTTGCTCTTTTACATTAAAGTTGAAATGGTATTGTTTTGGCAAAGCAGGCAAGTTATGTGCTCAACTGGGTTTGCGTTTGGGTTATTGGACTCAGCTCATTATTTTTTTTTCATCAAACAACGAATTTGGTTTTGTCAAGTAAACAAAAAATATTTTTCTTCTTTAAAAGACATAATATAAAAATTGATCAGTTGCATCCGTAACTAATCGTCTGACTCATATTAATGTATGTGACCGGGGTTTACTTCTTCGGTTAGTGGAAAGACACATTGCAAGTGGGTTGTAGCGATTCACGTCAGGGTTTACCCTTGTATAGCTGGGGTATACTCAGGGCTAATCCCAGGCGTTTGTTCCCTGAAATTTTATTGTTTAGGAAGACTTTTTATTTGTCGTTCGATTCGGTTGTTTTATTTCAGGAATGTTGTTTTGTCTTACAATTACTCAGAAGAATAATTAAATGGGGAATACGTGCATGGTACAGGAAAGAAACCAGCACAGCAAGTGTGTGATGCGTGACGTTTTTTGTTTCCCCAAATCCGTTAAAATTCCGTAAGGCACTGTTCTACCTACCATTTTCAAAAATTACCGAAAAGCGCTATTCTGGGTAAACCACTGTTTTAGATGTCGTTTTGAAGAATTACCGTATGTTTAATCTGCAATGATCGCGGGTATTGTTCAGCATACAGACACTTCAGCTTACTCCAAGGACTTATTCTTCAGAACGAAGGAATAAAAGGAAATATTTTTGAGACCGAAGGATGATTGACAGTCCTATTGCAGGAAACATCAAATCATCAACGTTCTGAAGGAATACCTTTCCTTACCTTTCTGGTTGACTTGCGCTGAACAGTAAAGGAATGATCGATGGCCATGCGCTGCTTTTATAGCTGTAGATTCACCACACTTGCTATGCTGCTAACAAAGATCTGAGAGAGAGATAGTCTGAGGTGAATTTCCGATTTACAATGGTGTGCAGCAGCATAAATCGTTTCTTAATAACTAAACCGTTCCGTGTATGTATGTATATGTGCACACAAAATGGGTTGATTGTGTAATGAGCAAAGGAGAGAGACCTCTTATATCAATAATCTTAATCTGTGAGATCAGTAATAAATGTGAGAGCATAAGTATAGATAGAGCATATATCAGATAATATATAGGATTTACATAACAAGGAATGAACAGCTGAATAAAGAAGTTCAAATAGGTGTAAAAGTATAAAAATTAGTATGTGTAAGTGTGTCTCAGTCGCATTTTTGTGACTACGTATAAAAGTTTCGAAAAAATCGGATTTTCAGCACATTGCAGTACGGAGCAATTGGTGTAAAAGTTCAGAACGAAAGAATCCTTTACACTTCTCCAAACTTTAAGCCTTATTATCAGAACATTAATGGGGTTTTGCTTTTACACGGAAAATTGTCGCTCGTAATGGCACAGTCAGAAAGCTCTAAGAAGCGAAATTTTATTTTTCGAAAGCTACTACTCCTCCATTTCGTTTTTTGGTGTCCATGGCAAAGGAGGGCTTGCAGTACCAAAAGAGATTGAAGACGATAAATTGTAAGACTTACTTTTGCCGAAAACCCAGCCTCAAACTCTCAAAGAACTTCCGAATAGCTAAGCAGTTGACGAGAGGTTTACATGCGATGCGAAAGATCCAAAATGTAATTTCGAAGCGTTTCAACATCGCGGTTTTATTGCTTGCCAGGCAAAAAAGAACGGGTTTGTATGACATATGCTGACTACAACAATCCCAAGCACGAAAAGTCGTGGGTTAGTCCAGGAGAGTCATTCACATCGACACCGAAGCGGAATATTCGTCACCGTGAAGTTTTACTGTGCATATGATCGAAACAGCAAGGTGTAGTGCATGACTTAAAACGGAATGAAAATGAACTGGAACACTCGGCCACGCGTTGGAAGAGTTTTTAAGGAAACACTGTTACAGCTCGAATGGGAAGTTCTGCCGTATATAGCGCCGTCTGGTTATCACGGGTTCAGGTCGATCCGGCTTGGATGGCATGCGCTTTTGAAATGCGAAAATGGATCGATGATTGGATCACTGCCAAACCAATGCCGTTCTTTGGACACGGTAACGACATGTTGCCATAAAGGTGGGAAAAAGTTGTGGAAAATGATAGAAAATATTTGAATATAAAAATAATTATTGTACCAAATTTTCTCAATAAATGACTTTTCAAGTAAAAAGATAATCAAAGTACTTGCAAGCTCCAAATACTTTCAACCCTCATATTGTTCAACCCTTGTTCAACTCTTGGTTGATTGGATCGAAACATTTTGACGACCTCTCCTCGGATAGCATCCTCTTTTAAAAATATTGCAATAAGAAAAAAAGGGGGAGAAATTTGCTGAGTAATAGTTTTTTTGCATACAAACTGGATTGAGAAATTTTCCGAGTCCCATACCCAGTCATCGAAATTTTACTTGTTTGACTTAGGGAGAAATAAATAATTGTATTAGCACCAGTGATATAATGTATTTAATGGTCGGCATTGCCTGTGCAAATAATGTTTTTATTTGCTTTTATTTTGAAAACTTTTGTTTATGCCGTGTATTTTAATATATTTATCTATCACAAGTACGTGTATTTATGTGTTAAAAACTTATACTCCTTAGACGCATGTTGAGTGTTTTAGTTTTTGTCTCTGCAAGAGTTTTTATCTTATTTTTTTTTTTTTTTTTCTTAAATGTAATTTTCTTGATAAATTTTTTGTCAACATATTTTCTTTAAAAGGCACATATGTACTAAGAAGCAAACAGCATATACAAAAAACTGTAGGAATACAACAATACAGTAATAGAAGCAAAGATCTGAACACATTGGTGAAGTGAAATGTAGAAAAAGTTTTGCAAGTTTTTCACTTGTAGAAATGACTTTTGGACTTTTATCTCCTTTGTGGCATCTTTAGTTTGTATAGAGCTGGGTGTCTGTCTGCCTGCCTGCATGTGTGTATGTTTGTGTGCATGTGCTTTCAAATTGTATAATTCAATTTTCCAAAAGTTGCATAAAACCTAAATAAGTAACTAAACATATTGCAAGATTTTTTAATACGTAGTTTCAAGGAATTGCATTCTCGCTAAGCTCTTTAACACAACAGTACTCGTATGTATTTTCTCCTTCCTCCTCTTCTTATTTTACTTCTTCTTAACGTTATTGTTATGATTGCTGCCTTTGTAGTTGGTTTGAAGTTGTGTATGGTTATTTCGTTTGTTGTCTGCTGTTTACTGATGAGATCGTTTATTGTATTTGTGGTACTTTTTTTATTTATTTAGTTTTTTTTTTTTTTTTTTGGCACATTTGTTTGTTGCATGTAAAATGTATTTTATGCAATCTGGGGTTTCTTCAAATAAACTTATATGACAAGTTTCTCAATTTATAAATTTTATATAAAAGTTTTCTGTATAAAAGCGAGTCACAAAATATCTCACTTTTACGGTTAAGTATGATAATGCGAGATTTGTAATCAGATAACTCTTTTATACGTCAAGATGGTTTACTGGTGTTGACAATAAAACTATATTTGAATAGTGATTTGTGTTTGTTTTCTTACAGTTTTACAATACCATCTCGTTAGACCGCACCCATAATCATTAATTGTAATTATCTGGAAAGTAATAAATGCATTCACCTCACTGTACATTTGAAAGTAAAATCTTGCGCGCTGTATCTACAAGTGAGCTTACATTGCTGTTGATTTTGGTGATTTTGTCAAATCATTTCTCTTGAAGTGGTTGCTGTTCGCATTGCATTCATATCATTGAATGATTACATTTTCATATATGATTAATCATAAAAAATAATGAAAAATTGAGAAATGGAGAAACGTTGATCATTTAAGAAACAAGCATTGTTCCGAGGAATATATTCATTTTGTCAAAGCATTAGCAACGCCCAAAAGGAAGCTTCAGACACCCCATAAAGTACATATATTCTTGATCAGCGTGTCCCTCTCAACGTCTGTGTAACATCGTGTTAATATTCTCCTCCTGACCGCAAAAATGACGCATTCGACTTCAAATTTGACATTAGAAGTTGATGCGGTAAATGCCTACAAAACTACGTAAAGTAAGGACACCTCCGTTCTTCAGAAAGAACAAAAATTAGTTCTTTGCTGATTATTCATGAACTGCAGCAGTAAAAGTCCAAACGTATATCTTATGGGCGATGCTGTGGTACCTCCACATAAATGGAAAAAATTGGCCACGCCTACTCAGATTTATAATTTGTCATGATTTCATTTTTTTCTCAAAACCTTCATATTCAACGCACAGAAGCAACTTTCAAAAGTCCCATAAAGCATATAAATTCCTAACCATTTATAAATTCACCTCAGCCTGTCCTTCCGCCCGTCTGCACAAACGTGTGTTAGTCGTGGGCAACATTCGCCCGTACGCAAAAACAAAGATATCGCTTACAAATTTGCAAGAGAATTTGAAAAGGACCTGCAATTTTAAAAGAACACGCCTACAACACTTCCACACACCTATATAACAAAAATTGTGGACACCTTTGCTTTCCGTATTTTTTGCTTTCTACTCATAAAGTAAAACACACACATCATATGAATATCCACTTTTATTCTGAGAAAAAGAAAAATCAGCCACGCCCACCCAATATTGTAGAGTATGAAGACTTGATTACTTTCCTTTTTTTAGAGTTATGGTGGCGGATTTTATTAAATATTTTATAAAATTTATATGTTTTTATTGTTTTATTTGTTTATTTAATGTTTGCTAAAAATATAATATTACAAGGAACATAAGACTACAAAGAATGCACACTACTATATCTCCAATAATAATTGAGATTTTAAGTATAATCCGCTTAATTAACCAACAGTTTAACACAGATACAATGATACTCAGTATAAAAGTCGAAGACAGGATATTATTGGCTTAGCCAGCGATCTTTTACCATTTCATAAGAGTATATAGATTCAACTTTGAATTTCAATTTTTGCAATCGTCACTTCAGCGTTGCAATCGTCAACAAAGAAGGTTAAATGACTTCAGTGCTTCGAGTTTGTCAGGCATGTTTGTATTATACTTTACGAGATTTCTGATGTGTATTTCTGCATGTCAAGCGGAATGATACGCTTGGCATACCACTCTTGTTCCTTGCTAAGTACAATAACAAAAAATGGAAGAAATTTCGTTAGTACTTTCCCTTCTATTGGTTACGTTTGTTTTCTCAAACTGGAAAATTTTGCTGGTTCCTTTGAGATTGTTCAGTTTAGTTCTCGTCGTAATAATTTTGTCGAAAAAATTGCAAATCAAGGATTTTATTTGACTGTTTCCTAAATGTCCATCCATTAGTTTGAACTGTTAAGATTGGAATGGACAACATTGGCCAGCCTAAATAAAGAGAGCGCATATACGATAAATCCAAGTTGTTATCGGCAACAATCTTTTATTTATTCATTACACTCTTATTGGTTTTTTTACGTCCACATTACTACGTATGCTATTAATATATACATGTGATATACAACGTAGATTCGGGCACATATATATATACCTATATATAAAACAATTTTTTCATACATATTCATTCATATAACATTTTCTCCATTAATAACAACAATTGTGCCAATTTTGTCTTCAATATATCAATAAACATGATCGTTTCATAACTACAAGACACATTAACGAAATTCTGCTTGCATATCGCTTTGCTGTTGCTACAGGCAAAGGCAAAAAAATGGTTGTTTAATTCAAGTTTTTTCTGTAGGGGGCGCACTCCTTAGCCAACCTATAAAAGGCATCACTCTGACTATATGTATGAATCATTTTTCTATTGTATTCATATTGATATTGGTGTGGATGGAAACGTAAAGCAAGCCTTTGAGCTTAATGCGGTTCCAATGAATACAACGAACTTCTTATTGTCAGTAATATAAATAAGAGCTTACAACAGCTTTATGATTTTTAGACTAGAAGGTCAGGTAGTTCGATATCCTTTTGCTTGAACCAACTCTTTTGAAGATACCTCCAATTTCTTTAAACTTTGTAGTATACTTATGAGAAATTGATATGGACTTTTCTCCTCGAGCCTGCGAATGTCTTGAAAGTCGATGCTGCACAACTGTTCCTCGCCGTAAATTTGCATAAATTTTCATCATTTATTTCAATTAAGCATAAGTAATAGCTTTCACAGAATAGCTCGCAATTGAGCACCTTTTACATTTATCCTCCGCAGAGGTGATGTGGAGATTTTTTTCTCTTAATTCTTATTCGATATTCATCGATATTTAATAGTCGTCCTAACACTGACATCATTTTATTTTTCTTATTTTGCTACGAGTTACTTACATATATATTGCTTCCCATAAAATTACTGTAACGCAGGCGTAAGTGTTTTAAAAACAAGATGGGCGCATGTACGCAAAGGCATCAAAGTTTTATACTTTAATTACTTCCTAAAATGCATTAAACAAATCTAACTGAAAGAAAGAAGGAAAGTTATGACTTCATTTAATTTCTAAGACGATCATGATGATAGATAGCATGAGTTAATTGCTAATGAAATTGTACCTCTTAAAGAATTTAGAACTTTTTTCTCGCAAGTGTTTTTTTTTTCATTCAATTTGTGTGATTTTATTGATTTTCGTCATTTTTGTGATGTTTGTGTACATCTTAAATTGTAAAGAGATTAAAGGTTGTGGGGGGGAGAGGGGGGAGGGGGATTTAAAAAACCAAGATAATTTTAACGCTACTATCATTGAGTTGAGCTATTTGCCAGGATTTTTATGGCTTTCCTTCAATTACTTCAATTTTTATTTTGATATTTGTTTTTGGTTTTAAATAATTTTTTACATTAATTGACTGTAAGTGAATTGAGGTCAGTGATCAATTATTGTAAATAAGTTTGTAAAGTTTAAAAGTTATTCAAACTAATTTTTGGCTTGCTTAGTTAGTTATAGAAAATATGCACCAGCAACTTTGTTTAAAAATATGAACTAACAAAACTTGATCTCTCATGCTTACTCACATAACCGCAATAATTTTAATTGCATTCAATATACGTATGTGCATTTTTCATATTATATAATTGTCTAAACCTAACTTTTGTGAAACATGATTTGTTTTTATAAACTTTCACGTAGTGAGATATTTTTTATTGGCAGTAGGCGGTATAGAAGCTTAAAAAAATATCATATCGTTTCTTTGTATGGTTTGCCCATCTGACGTAATATTACAGCTTATTATTGAAAATATATATAAAACGCTTTTGCGATTTTGCGAATCCCAACGGCAGTTGCATGACTCGATAGACAAGCAATCAGTCTCATCGCACTAATCAACGA
This sequence comes from Glossina morsitans morsitans, assembly GCA_001077435.1. Taxonomy (NCBI): domain Eukaryota; kingdom Metazoa; phylum Arthropoda; class Insecta; order Diptera; family Glossinidae; genus Glossina; species Glossina morsitans. The sequence goes on from CCAG010008396.1 coordinate 27,535, forward strand.
AATGAGAAAATTATTGTACCATACTTTCTTTGAGCGTTGAATAAGAAAAAACCCTCATACAAATGGCAGGTCGAATAAAAACAAAAAGTAAAGAACACATAATGGCATTGTATTGACTGTTTGATACTAATCGACGTAAAATAATATACGCGCAGTGGGTGCATCAACCAGCCTATAGGAGTCATTTCACGCTCACTTTATAGATGATGCTTTGAGATACTTGCACTAAGCCTTAGGTTATACGCGACAATTGGTTCCTCTTTCTGTTCCCTAACAAAGGTAATCAAATGGGGTCAACATGTTCCTTCACGCGTTTAAAGATATTGCGAAGAGAAATCGATTAGATCGAGCTTTAAAGCTACTCTCTGATGTGTCAAAAGTTAGGTACGCTTTAGTTCTTTGATTTCACTTATCAATATGATGATGATGTATGGTTATGCGTACTTTTCACTAAGGCGGAGTCAGAGGAGAAGAATACATCACCTATTACGAGAGTATAGTGTACTTTTGCCAATATATCCAATGCTGAGAAGAACCTTTTAAAATTACTTTTAATATATCAATAATAAGCTTAGGTATGTTCGGTGTTGTGTTCGGTATATTTTGTAGAAATGTGATAGACTGACATGTCTTGAGTCATTTTAATAGAGAATGCAATGGGTCAAGGCGTTTTTACGACATTTTTTTTTTCCATACAAAAACCTTAGTTTAAAAAACGTTTTGCTTGAAAAAAATATCAAATAAAATTAATTTTAATTAATTTAATTTAATTTTAAAATTTCTTAACAAAAGTCCGTGAAAAACAATCTTTTGGCATACTACATGAATGTGAAATGAGACCATATTTTTAACTTCTGCTACATAAACCTTTGTGCAATGAAAGCCTATCCGTGACGAGAAGATCTAATTTTTGTTACTTCAATAGGAAAATTCGTCTATAGTAGACAATTGGTATACAGTTGTGCGCCGCTCTGTTTAGACCACGTAGGCGCACTTTTCGTGTGCTTTTCATGTAATGATTCTGATGAAAAGTGAACGTTTAAAAATGCCTTTGCATGGCCAAACGTTACAATTCTTGGTATTTAAAGCAAAAACAGGAGGAGAAATTAGACGAGATATAGCGGGGTGTTTAATGGTCGGCCTTTCCCAAATATTTTAGCTGGTATTTGTTGTTTTTTCTATCGCATAAAATAAGTAGTAAATGGGATACTGCAGTGATGTTGTAACGAGGTCAAAGCAAAGATATGACACGTAAGTTAAAATCTTTTCAGACTCGCTCGCACACACATCTTCGAGCGTAAAATTGTGTAGATATCGCTTTGTGCAGCCTTTGACATTAATATAATGACCCGTGTGAGTGATTCCAATGTGAAAGATTTGATAGGGTGTAAAAAAATGCGAAAAAGTGCTTGTTAAATGCAAAGAAAAAAAAAAAAGAAGAAATCAGGCACTGATTTGTAAAGTTAACAGAATTGTTGTGGGAACGCAACATATGATGTATGTGGATAAAGTTGGCGTCACTTTGTTTGCTTTGCGACGATGGTGTACAGGAAGAAGAGATATATTTTTATAACCTCTAGGTATAGTCTGTTGCAAGTATGAATATGTGTACCTTTTTTAGAGCACCTGCAAGCAGACATCCTAATGTCATCAATTGTGTAAATCGAGATTAACAAATGTTTAAAACAACGAATCTCGATCTATCCCTATTAAATACAACGAGTAAAAAGGTTATTTTACCTTTAACGCGAAGCTTAAGTAACTCCACGCTACCTGAAGCCGAAATGTGAAAATTCAAAAGTGGTCTTTTAATTGTGACTCTGTCAGTTGGTTAATGTTCGCATTTATGAAATCCTTGATGACTCTGTCATTTCTAAATGTTACAATAGACAGAACAAAACTAATATACCCCGATCCAGGAATATAATAAAATGTAACGAAGAAGGAAGTTTGGTTAAATTTGACCAGAGCATATCAGGCAACATTTTGAAACACATCCGTATACATTCGTGTGCAAACATAGTAAGTCATGAAAAGGGGGAAAAAACACGCAACAGCCAGGAACCCCAGGTAAGAAACAGACAACAGAAATGGCTCAGCAGCATCATATGCATTCTATACCGTAAACATAAACGGTGATAAATAAAGATGGATATGTACGTAACTGTTTGGTTGGTAAATGAAAGGATTTAATGCAGTTTCTGTGTAACCGAAACGAACAAAAAATATTTACATACACCGCAGATGCTACTAAAACAAAGAAAGCAATTTAAGTAAATAATATATGGTTATATAGCCGTGGGAGGGGGGGGAGGTTCTCCATTTTCTAGGTGAAGGTACCTACGTACATCTATACGTTCTCACTTCTGTAATATCCTCCACTACCCGTTTTTTTTTTCATCTCACTTAGATTATGAATTCTGTTGTGTACTCTATTCATGTATGCATCTAAAAAAAAAAAAATGGAAAAGAAAAAACTTTGGTGGATAAAAAAAAAAAAATGTTTGCTCTTTATAGAATGATGAATATTTTTATGTAGAAAAAGGGGCTTACAAGTTTTAATCTCTTTTACATATTCTTTAAGAAAGTAAAGTAAGTTTTAAATATTGCTGTGTGCTTCTAATATCGGAGATGGTTGTATTTCATTAAAATTATGTGATTCAAAGTCTTCACGGAATGAAGTCTGTTAGCCGCTGAAAGAACTCCCCACAACGTATAGAATATGTATAAATTCCGTTAAAGTTTAAATGACCGAAACAATATCGTATGAGAGGAGGCGATGTGTCGCACGATAGGCAGAAGGAGTAGGTGGGAACGTTAAGAAGGTATTAAATGTTCACTTCGAAAATTAAAGGCGCTCTTATTTTGTTATCATCAACGATGAGCACGAGTAGTCGAATAGATAAGACTCGCGACTAACAAGTCAGCGTTCACTGGCGGGCTTGTTCGTAGATATAATGAGTGCTTAAATCCAAAGTATTTACAGAAGGAGTAAGCACCCGCCAGGCTATTGCTGCCACTCCATACAATAAATACATTTAAGAAGGGAAAAATCAGACAAATGATGGGCGAAACTAGCTGAGCGAAGAGCGATGTCTACAATTTACACAAAAAGGAAAAGCTAGTAAAGCAGGTCGCAGCCAAATAGAACGGTTGTATAAAGTTGAGGTCGATATTCGAAGTCGAAGTCATTGCACAATCATGTCTTATCCCAGATTATATTTTTGTTAATCATCAATATTTTTCTATTTAATTCTACGCTAATTTTTTTCCTTTTCTTTTCTAATTATTGAACTTTAATAACTTAATTAATTAGTTTATAGCTAGGTAAATAAATTACATAACGGGACTCACCGTGTCTAAACACCATCGACCCTTAAAAATGACCCCCGTCTTAGCTCAAATATACAGCTCACATTGTGCGGAATACATGGCGCATCATTCAAACAAAGACTACTCAGAGGAGTTACCGACTTCGTGGTGGCGATAACTGAAAGGTGAACTAGCACATTGTATCGCTTTGTGAAGAAAACCCACAATAGTTTGCTGGAAGGCAATAGCTATTAGTGTGACATTGGAAAATTTCGAGCAAAAGGCCAACGTCTGCACAGAAAAAAAAAAAGAACAAAATTAGGAAAAACAGTAGAACTTGTGTTTGCAATCTGTAATAGGTTATGATAGGTCACATAGATTAAATTAACGGGGAAATTCATAGTAAGACTTGCCTTCGGCGATTAAATCTAGCCAGATCTTAATGTATGCTGATGATGTGAAACTGTTTTCTTCATTTTCCTTAGAATCGCAATCACATCAGCTTCAAACTGACCTAAATAAATTGGTGGCATGGTGCTCTTCAAATTATATGACACTAAACCTAAATAAATGTAAGAAGCTTTCTTTCTCTAGAAGGAAGTCATTCATAACCCATTACTTTATAGATTCGCACAAGTTGGAGGACGTTGAGTCGTTCACAGACCTAGGCGTCCTCTTTGACCGTAGGTTACGTTTCAATTTCCACGTTGAGTTCTCGATAAGCAAAGGTAGGTCCGCTCTTGGTTTCATCAAGAGGTGGTCCAAAGAGCCAGATGAGCCGTATATTACCAAGAGGCTGTATACGTGTTTGGTTAGGCCTATACTTGAGTACGCTTCTATTGTGTGGTCTCCCTCGTACAGGTGCTATGTAGACTCAATTGAATCTATTCAAAAGCAATTCCTGTTGTTTGCTCTTAGGAATTTGGGTTGGGATCCGTCTGCTTCTCTTCCCCCCTATGAAAATAGGTTGCTTCTTTTGTCCTTACCGTCTCTTGAAAAACGTAGATTTGTTCTTGGCGTTTGCTTTGCAATCAAATTAATAAACGGCGCTATTGACTCGCCGTCATTACTTGGAGAAATAAGTTTTAATGTTCCTAACCGCTTCTCTAGGCATTTTACCTTGGTTAAGGTTAGTCATTGTAAATATAATTATGAGCTGTTTAACCCGCTCAGAGTTGTTTGCAAGAACCTAAATGACGTCTATCACCTTTTTTCATTATCGGACCCTTTAAAACCCATTAAAGCAACATTGCTTAATACACGAGATTTGCCAATGTCGTACTTAAACTAGCTCTTAATTCTAAAAAGTCACTACGATTCGAAAATTAATTGTTGTTAACTATTATCGGTTGCCAAGCTTATGCATGTTTGCGATGGCTTAGGGGTTCATTTGCAACTGGGTTCTGTACCGGTTGTGGGTGTGGCTCTGTGCTAATTGTGTACATGCTTTTTTCTTTTTTTTTCCTTTTATTTGTTTTATTGTACTTATACTAAGTTTTTTAATAATAATTAATTTAAGATTTACTTTGAACTCGACTGTCGTTTGTTTTAGTTGAGTTTCTGTATAAGTGGAATAAATAAATAAATAAATAAATAAATAAACTCCGTGAGCAAAAAACCGGATGATTAGAATGAGCATAATCTTGTGAGAACGATTAGCGTCTTAGACATTAAGTTGTAGGTGGGAAAAGGTTTGCTAAATTGCCTTTATAGTATGATTGTCTACGTCCCACCAATAATTCTGTTTTCCGTCTTAATTCGTCCTTTACTTTAAAGTTGCAAGCGAATCGTCACAGTGTACACTTCTTCAGTGCGCACAAGACCTTATAACTGAACACATTAATTGTGTTAAAATTCCAAAATATAAAAGCCCGCACTTTGTTTTATGCAGTATGAATATACATTTTCATTGGAAAAACAAAGATTTCTTTCCATCCTTCCATTGATTACAGTCATTACTAACGCACATGAAATTGCCTTTTTTATAACCTAAAGACATTTTCCAATAATAAAAATCAATATGAAATCTAAGAAATTTGTTCTTCTTCTCTCAAAATGTATGTTATAGGGGAAACAGAAAGAAAGCAAAAATAAGGTGAACCAAATTCAGCGCAATAAAGAAAAAGACAAAAACAAGAGCAGCTTCAATTGCATTAATAATGAAGCGTTCGAAGCGATAATTGATACGGGCTCCCACATAAAAAGTGAAAATAAATAAAGAAATTTACGTGAAGAAAATATTTTAAACGTGAGAATCGTCATATAGACGCGCAAATCACAACTTTCAATAAAGCATTGTACCAGAAAGATGAAAGTGTATGCTGCGTATGTACGTATAATATCGGGCGCAGCCGTTTAGAATTACACCTAAAATAGATGTAGAAATTTTCATTACTATTGTGTTAGAATTTCAAAAGATTTTAAAGCAACGTGTGCCTCTGATTTGAAGTTGATGTTTGATCAGGACAATCTTTACCTTATAAATCCACAGACATTGAAAGATTGAAGGAAAGACGTGCCTAAATGAGCCCAGTATTTGATGCTAAGAAAGAATCAAGTACGGACTTCCTTCTTCTATTTATATTAAGGCTACTTACTGTACGAGAGAAGAAAATGAAGCAGAAAATTTGAACATGAAATGGTTTTCTTACTATGCTGAGATTGCAGACTAATAAAACCATAGTATCTTCAAGGGACAACGTGTTAAGTGAATCCTAACATTTTTTATTAACAAAAGGGTGTCTTTTTTTGGCCGAAAATTTACCTTTTTTGGTTCGAATATTCGCTAATTATAAAAAAACCGATGCTTATAAAAATCCTGCGCCCCTCCTTAACCATAGACACGTAGATTTTGTAATATTTTTTCAACTTTTTCAATCTAAATTTGCAAGCAGCTCTACTACATGCGCAGGGTCTGCGCGATTGGCTGTTGCAATCTCTTAATAATTTTGAAGAAAACATTTTTTTTTTGAATACTTACACCCTTACCCTTAATAGCTTCCCCGATTCCCGACCTTCTTTTTAATATCATGTCGATTTTAAATGATAAAATTAAAGCAAGGAAGATGGAACCATAAAACAATGTGTATGACCTTACACCAAGTTAAGAAGATCAAGAACATATTAAAATGGAACTATTGACCTTAAAGTTAGTTAAAGTGAGAGAGTTTTCGGATGAGGAGAAATGGTCTTTAAAAACTACATTGCAATGAGAAATTCTTAAAGTTAGTACAGTGCGACAGAAATCAAAAAAAAAAGTCACCTAACTAAAATTAGTTGCCATAAATGCGCCATTAAAACATCTAGAAAAGTTCGTCAGTCCCTTAGCGGTGGTGGAGTTTGAACTTATTTACGCATTTCAGAAAAAAAAAAAAAAAATTAAAACGAAAGCATACATTTATGTTTAAAAGTTAAATGCTTAGGATTATTGGATTTCTATGCGACAAGAGCAGAAAAAAACAATAAAATATGTTATCATTTGTTTTCTGTTTCGTTGTATCTTTTTCTTGTTTTTTTTTTTTTAATAAAATAGATTACATGAACTTTTGATCCAAAACAAAATGTAATAAAATGTTTATATGCATGTTTATTTGGGATTGCATATATGCGTTCATGTGTGTGCTTGACATTGGCAATGTTTTCTGTTTGTTTTCTGCTAAAGAGGATGAACTATTTAAGAGACACTAATGATATGTTTTAACATAAAATATTTTTGTATGACTGCTAAGGGAGTCTTCTTGTACTCACAAATAGGTCGTTTGTTTTTTTATTTTTTTTTTTTATATAAAATATTGTTTGTTATTTAAAATTGGTTTTATTTTTTTGTTATTTTTACACCCACCATGGAAAGATAATGTCATAATCGATTTATCGGTTGATTTGTAACATTCAGTGAAGTATAAGATTCTAAAGCACAATATCTTCGTCCACTCTCTCGTCAGTCTTGTTATGGTCGGAAAAATTGAGATTGAAAAGTGAAACTTGTCGTATATGTTGCGTGTACAAAAAGGAGGCGCGGTTCGCTCACAATGACGCTAGCAATGAAAATTGAAATAACAATGCAAAGCGTGTATTGAGCTGAAGCCTCTTGCACCTACTTAGCGGAGATGTCTTAGACTTCAATACGAAAATTTTCTCTATCAGATCGCATTGGCATCTGAACGTATCAAGAAACTGTAATAAAAAAATAGTTGTTGATGGAAGCAGCTATCGACCTGAAAGTGCGTCGAACGAGCCCTTGCTATATCTGTGATTCATAAACTCACGTTTGTAAATTTTTTTAAAGTGGTGGGTACTAGAAAGTCGCCTTAAAACGAATGTTATGCATTTCTTAGTTATTGTAGTGGGATTTTACAAACCCTCGCCAGAAATTATAAACATTTGTACAATTTGCGGTTTTTTGCTTTTGGCTGTAAAGCCATGAGATCGTTTTTGGTTTTTTCTTTCAAACAAACATTTATGCATTTGTACATGTATTGGAAAAAATAAAAGTCAGCTTAATACTTCAAGTCGCTGTACATGCTTTTTGTTTTTATGTATGTACTTAAATGTAAATAATTGCAAGCAACTATTAATTGTATAGTTATAGAGTTTTTAGCTCAAGGTTAACGTCATATTCCCCATGGCGATGCGAATTCGCAAAAGCTCTTGAAACTCAACTTTCAGCTGAATGGTATGGAAGTGAAATTATTAGCGAAATAATCACGGCAACAACCATAGTTGTTATTTCAGTTGGTGTAGTTTTTGTGCAAGTTGTTTGTTGAACAACTTTCTGTCGATGAATTGGTTCCTTCGCTGCCGGCATATTGGCATATTGGGGTCTGCAAAGCGAGGACATTCATTCTTTTCGAACGACCCCATAAAGCGGTCGTCTGGGTTGGCATAATCCATGCCAAAAAAAGTTAATTTTCACGACTTTTCTTAATAGCGAAACTGTTGAGTTAATGTGGCCTCTAATCAAAGAAGTTATTTTACTGGATTGCTGAATAGCTATCTATTAGGGATGCAGCATTTCAAACTGCCAGTCTATATAACACTGTATTGACAAAAAAAGACGAACGAGACGAATTTTGTAAAGCAACGAATTCTGAGCTTTTTTCGTTAACTTTCGGTAGCGTACGCTGCTGCTGTCTCGAGCCATCACATACATCACACACAGAACTCCGCGAACATAGAGAGAGTCCAAGTAATCGTTGTTTGGAAATATTCGTAGGAGTAAAAGTGTAAACATAACACTTGTAAGGACCAAAGTCGCACGACTTGTTTAGGTCCTACACGTGATAAGTTATTCCTACGGATTTAACGTAAAATAAGTATATTTTACTTTCCACGTAGTTTGTGATTCTCGTGTGAATACCTCAGGGACGCTGTATGCTATAAGTAAGAACCGAAAGGAATGAGAATATCAAATTCGACATACTTCGACATACTTCGAATGTGATTGGTTAAACGATTGACAAGGCCAGTCATATTCGAACAACTAGAGCAAGAGAATGCATCCTTTTCACATAAGACACAATTCCTCGAGCATCCGTTTGCACTACGCACTATAGGTGCCGAATTAGGCAAATTTCTTTAAAAGACCACCCGTTCTGTCCGACGTTCGTCAACGTTACGCTATTTAAGTTGAATTTATTCATTGACATTTTAATTATTAGTCGTCGGGTTATCCATGTTCAGTTTCCGCGTTTTATTTAAATTATTTTCTCTTATTGGTATCAATAAGCCAATAAATGCAACACAATTGAATTATAACGTTAAGAGTAAATATGACTCTTATTCCGACGAGAAATATGAATATGAAAGGAAAGGACGCCCAAAACAGCCGATGAGTCATATCCTGGCAACAGAAGTCCATAACTTTTTAAATCTCATTACATACACAAACAGAACTAACCCAACTCGATCTGTATGATATAACTCATCACATGCGAAAAAAGTTTTCAGATTCTTTCGTTCTCTTATCTTTCCAGTTTAACAGTTCGAAATTTTTCGCAAATTCCACAAATTATATACACATTCTAACCAAACGTTTTTATACATTTTTTTTTAATACCTTTTCCTAATGCGCAGTTTTTCTTTCTCAGAATACCCTGAACTTCATAACGATAAAGCTTTGTTTCCCAGAGTATCTTGGGTAAAGTGTCAAAAATAAGTTTTCATAGATTATTGTTAAAAATAAACTCTGATTAAGGGCAAATTTGGGGTAAAATATATTAAGAGGCTCTCTGCCAGCAGACAAAATCTATTCTTGCAAAATGAGAGGAAAGGACAAATCGTCGCTAGCGCCCATATTTTAAAATAGACGCCTAATCAGTAGGAAAGATAAAGCTCGCGCCTATGCTACCGTTTAAAGATTTAACTAAAATATATATATGTAATGATAACTCCCTTTTCCGTTTAAAATAAAGGCTGTAGGCCCAGCGTGTTGGGGGATTCTAAGCAAAGTTTCAGCGTTTAACTTTAATTCGTAATGTTTTCTAAAATAGTTCTCATCTTAGATTTAGATTTTTTTATGAAATATTCTCTGATTCAGTTGATTGCTTCATTAATAATAAGGTGTTATTAACTTTGTAGAATGAAAATTACTTTATATTAGACATTCCCAGACGATGCCAAACTCAGTGCGCTATAAATGATTCTTACGGTTAAATAACGTACATCATGTAACATTAAATGAGAACGAAAATATTTATATGTTTTTGAAAAAAAAAGGAAAAAAAAATTAATAATAAAACTTATTCGACGATAATTTAACTTAAAAGGAGAAATAAATATTTTAATGAATTTTCGCTGCAGGCCGCAGTCTTCAATGATGTGTTTGTATTAGAGCGTATGAATAAATTTTCATTGCTTCTTACGTCAATGGGGATTTATATAATTATAATCCATAAGGTTTTGATGTGTTTTTACTCTAGGCATGCGATACAATGTTCAAATGGTCAAAGTTCGCTTTAAAGCAGATTTTTACCGATTAACTTCTTAGATAAAGAAATAAATAAAATTTTTCGAAATTGTGTTAGTTATATATATGGCAGTAAGTTGACGACACCTGATGACACGTTGTCAACTATTCAGTTAATCACTAATTGCTCAGCCTACGATTCATCGAATTATAGCACCAGTAAGTATAGTAGTAGTAAGTTTTTGACACATCCTATAGGTTCAACCTAGACCAGCAAAATATTTATGAAAAAAACGTTTGAGTAGTGCCCGTCGTCGCAACATATGCAACATATGCATGTTCGCCCTTCGCGTTCCACTCGGTTTGCCTGTAGGCAGACATAAAATGAAGCGCCAAAATAAGTCGCCGTTTGCCGCCCAAATGAAATGGGTAGCTATCGTGATATGCGAACTCCATTTCGCCACAGACAACTAATTAACCGCGACAATCATTCTAGCATAAATATATATGGCGATCAAAGGTGTTTGGAGTTTTATGCTGCTCTTTGGACCAATGTAGTCCATTCTTCACTGGCCGACTAATCAATTTTATTATCTAATCTTGTATTGTAATATGTAGCTGCTTAATCCTTTGCTTGACTAGTGAAAATTTCTCGACGTCGCCTATAATTCCTGTGTATAGAACTCGCACATTGTAGTTATACTATAGAATATTCTGAGTTACAATCGCTCATAGGGATGTATTTATTTGATTTCCATACCATCGCATGAGCGCAAACTAAGGACTGTGGGAGTTCAACATTTGGATTTCTACCGATGATATGAAATAAAAAAAGAAAAACAACAAGACAAACGGATACGTCATGCGAATTGGGTATACATTTCCATTTGGCCTGTACATGTAGCTGTTACAAGCAAAATGATAAAATTATTATACCATTTCCTCTTACTGGTGGGTAAATAGGAAATTTATTGTTCTCTCTTCTGAACGTCGGCAAATTTTATATAAATGCGTATATATGCGGATATAAAAAAAGTAAATTTACACTTGGTCGTAAAGTGTATGTAAACGACCAACATATTCCCGTTTTAAGAGCACTTTAAGCACTTGAAGCAAAAGAAAAAAAATACAAAACAGAAACAAAAAGTAAAACTAATTTACATACGCGTTCAGCGTATATAGACACCGTAATAAAAATGAACATTTATTGCGTTCTCGCAAGAAAACATTTAATGTTGTTTTTTTCTTCCCGCCCAAAAACTTTTTCAGAGTGTATGAATGTAAATGTATGCGTACGAATGTACATGTTTATATATATGTGTATTCTTAATTAAACTTTTCTTTAACAACACAAGACACCGAAAATGCAAAGCCAATCCAAATATAAAAATTTTAGGTTATTTGTGTTGTTGTTGTGCATAAAAACATAAAAACATACCATTTCAACCCTCCCTAACGGTTTATGTAACTTTTCTCAGTCAAACACATATAAACGGCTGTATGCGATTGCCAATAAGTTAAATGCTCGAAAATTCAGGAAATTATTTTGTGTCAAGATATATGTTTGTGTTTCCTTTCCTTTCCCTTACGGTTAAATTAATAGCACCTCCTTGATATTTAACATTACCTACAGTCCTTAGCTCAAGCATGACTATCCCTTTTGATAGTACACTGAATCACATCATTTTACTGTAAAATTTTGTCCTGTGAATTATTGTTTGTGGGTATGGCTACTGTCCGAGGAAACAGTCTGTAACCGTTAGAGAGGCGCGCAAGTAAACTTAATAGGCCTTTCTGCTTATAGTGTCCAGAATTATCATTAGGGCTATTTAGCGAACACAGACATGGATATTTTTCGGTGACGCGCGGGACAATGCTTAAGTGTTTGTGCGAAACGCAACAACCCGGGAAGCGAAAAATTATGCGGGCCGCATTGGCTCTTTCGCTGGCAGCGATGTTGATCGCTAATTTAATCGCCCCTTGGTCCTCCCTGCTTCTCTAACTTTCCTTTGTCTGCGACTCACTCCTCACAAAACTACGTTAATGATTATTGCATAATAAAATTATTAATTATATTTTATTTGCAAGAGTATGGTTCTCATTGCATATACATATCGATTACAACTTTTTGTTTAAAATTGCCATTAACTTTTTTGTAAGGCATAAATTCCGACTAAAGTTTTTATTCATTAAATTAATTTGTTTATTAAAGCGCTTTGGCCAAAGTTTTGCGCATCTTTCTTGCCATTATCTCGTGCAGTAGTTGGTTGCCTGTCTACTAAGCCATAATGCTTACGCATTGATTCTTGTGTACATTCTTGTTGTTTTAAAACAGACCAATTTTATAGCCGACCAGCTTTATGTTATGGCGTTACTTCCCAGTTACAGCATTCGTTTTTCTCTTGTATTGAAATTCATCATTGTTTTGTTTTATGCTTCGAATGATAAATTGCAAATTTTGCTTTTTCATCAAAGCAGGGTCGTTATGTATATATATACGTATATGCATTACAACTTGTATGCAGTGGCATACACAACTATGTAACATGAGTTCTTGTCATTTATAGACATTTTTTAAATCCCTCTCATTTATACTAGTACTTAGGCATTTTTTAGAAACTATATGTAAACAATGAAACTAACTAAGCACTCAATTAATTTCGCTTCCCGATCGCGTTATTAATGAAAGTGACAAATTTCTATTTCTCGGTTATAATTGGTTTTAATTCTCTGCTATGCTGCAAGTTTTCTTAATGATCTTATGCAAAAAGCTTATTTCTCATGAATTATTCTTTAATTTTCCAAGTATATATATTTTCGCACATACATTTTTTATTACTTTGTAAGTATTATTTTCTTCTAATGACACTTATATTTCTTGCTTACATTTCAGTCACAACTTCGCCACTGTTTTACGTGTTCTCTTCTTTTCTCTCTTTCTTACCTTTACCTCATTACGAAAAAGCTCCATAATTTTTTAACTGTTTGCTGGTTAACGGAACGAATTTTCACAAAATTTAGAAAAAGCTTTTAACTGAATAAGCGGTTTGCTGGTTACGCAAAGAGTAAATTGACTTGGTTTACAGAATCGATATTGACACAGAACACTATTCATAAATCGAAACGAAGTAGAAAGAAGACAAATGCTTTAATTTGATTGCGTAAGTTTTTATACCCTACACCATTTGTGGTACAGGGGATATTACGTTATATGTAATGTATGATGTATGTAAAACCCAGAAGGGCTTAAGGGAGACCCACTCTTTATTATACCGTTCGACTGAGAATCATTATCTGAATTGATCTAAGCCTGTCTGTCCGTCTGTCCGTCAATGTAAATTTTGTGTTCATTTGTGATTTATTTCCATGAATTTTGATATAGTGACGTGCTTTGACTCAAGGACGAATGCTATTGAAAACGGTTCGGTTCGATTTACTTTTTCGACCGCTCTCTATATAACGCCCTATTCTGAAAAATATTTATACGGAAAATAAGCGTAATTTCCAAAATTTCTCCGCAAAAATTGTCAAGTAGTAGTATTTCGGCATTCTAAATTAGTATGAAAACTTTGGATCGGCTGAGGCAATTTTTGACCCCCTCTCATATAGCGAAAAGTGAAGTTCATACGACAAAAAGGTTTAATTTTCAATGCTTCACGATGAAAATTATGTCATAATAGTAATTTAAGATAAAAAATTAACTATGCCAAACTTGGACCATCTCGGCCTAGTTTTTGAATCCTAGAGAAGTCTAAGGTTTAACAAGTGCTGATGGAAATTGACCCATAATATTATAGTAATTTCATACAAAAATGAACTCCACAAAATTTCGACCATCTACGCTTATTCTTGGTTGCTGCCCTATGCAAGGATTAAACTTGTACTATATTAAGTTCGCTTTTCGGCCCGCTTCCCAGAAATACTCACGCGAAAAATACGCCTTTATGTAGAAACAATATATAATTTTGGTGTTCTATAAGCAAAATAAGAATTGTGTTAGAGAATGTGGTGCAGGGTATTTAATAGTCGGCCTTGCCCGACTATAATGTTCCTACTTGCTTCGTTTTTATTTTCACATTTGACTGAAGTATTGTTTTTATGTTCATTTCTCTGTTTTCACTACAGCTAACCTTCCGTTTGGACAATGGATTTTTTTGGATTTACTTCTATAGACTTCTATACTTATCAATTTTTGGTTAGATATTTTCTTTGTTTAAATACTGATTGTTATCTTTGAAAGTGCCTTGCTGCCCCTAAAACTTTTAAAAAATTCAATATGTCTCTTCTCGAAACTCATCTCCTTTTTTTCAATCTCGCAAAATCATTTAATGAACATACAAGATCCAGGCCTGCACTTAAGCATATTGCAACTAAAAAGGCAATTGTAATTATTAATGGACTCGCGGCAATTTCAATTCGAATAACAATCTAAAACCTGAATAGACATAATTGGCAGCTTGGGTCTACTCGCTTCACGGTACCAATTTGTCTGCGGCTCGTTAAGTCATTAAGTCATTAACAACGACTTCATAAAATTTTTGTAAACAAAATGGAAGTTATTTGAGTACAGACCAAACCAAAATCAGAAGAAACCGTCTATGTTACCACCTACAAGCTATATCTCAATTTAGGTCAAACCTAACCCATGTTTAGAACAACGACCACTCTAAAGGTTATCCTCAGCTGACATGATCATATCAACAAACTATTTTGCAGCTGCAGCGCATGTTTTTGAGATGACGTATGTCAAAGGACTTCTCTAAGCCGCATATAACGTCCTTACTCGCCTTATCAGCTCAACTTAGAAAACGTAAATTGCGGGTACATCAGGCACACTTTCAAGCTAAGTTAACGCACTTAAGTTGTGAACATTGTTGTGAAGCCTCAGTCTTCTATATCAATAACATTTGATATAGTCATATATAACATACTCAGTAATTTTTTTGCAGTAATAAGTTTTGCTAGTCCTGCATCTCATGTATCGGATCATTATTTGCTGTATATATCCTCGTAGGATATACGGATAGGTACGAAAGGCGACTGCCAAATCACTGTTAGCGTGCTTAAATGTCAATGCGCTAGAGCTATAGCGAACGCTCAGACACCAAACGCCCTGTTACGCATACAGTAGATATCCGCTGAGCGACAGGTCATATTAAAAAATAAGTAATTATTGTAAAACGAAGTTTTTGCTCGTAGTGCGGGAGTGCCCTAAATGGTTTTTGTGCCCATTCTTATTGTAGCTACGAGCAAGTTTTAGTTCATATACCGACATGCGTAAATCAATGTTTATGCTGCTATCAGATCAGACACGGATTTCAAAAGAATCAAGTGACAAATTATTTGTCCAAAAATGGGTCTGTGAAAACACGAATTGAAATTGTGAACTGTTATTCGTTCTCAACTTATCTGTCACATAAGGCAGCTCACTCATTTTCATCTCTTCTCAAATTTAGAGCAGTTTATACCTGAATAAGATTTCTGTCCAGAAACACTTATGCGGCAACTACAGTTATAAACATTATGCAAATAGTTTAATGTGGATGTTTGGAATGGGGTCTACTTGGTCGAAAAAGGTTGGACAAAAGTCCTGGTCCTATAAAAGGACTTCATAGAAATCAAAGTACTTTTTATCTTTCAGTTTGAGAGCCAGAACTTTTCTTCTGATCCTCGTATGTACATTTCCTTTTAAAACGGCGTCGGAGAAAATAAGATTGAAATAAATTTTGCTAGAAGACCAGCCATTACGGATATTGTTGTCTAGAATGCAAATGAATTGAAAACTTCATTTTGATTTGCAAAAAAAGAAAACTGTCTGGAAAGCATATATAGTTCTTCATATATAATTCTATGAAGAATTGAAATGAAATGAATTTTTGCTTTGCATATAATTACATGCAGGAAATGTATGTTGTTGTCCATACATACAACAACTTTTAAACTTGTTTTATCGTAAAAAAAAAATGTCGTTTTATAATAAAATTACCAAGCCATAGAATAGTCATCAACTAAGAAAATGTAATAAAAGTAGAAAAGAGAGGAAGTTGCTTTATTTAAAAATAATTGTAAAAATTTCGAAAATAAACAATAATTATTTTTATTGATTTTATTACAAGAAAGCAATTAAAATATAAAGAGAAATATTTTTAATCTAATAATAATAAAATTGTTTCCTTGTATTCCCACAAGCAATATTATCAACAGTCATTTATATATATATATATATATATATGAAAGTATGGCTCACATAAAACATGTTCTTAGGGATTTCTTTCTTACAATCAAAAGTTTTTCATAAATACTGAGTTGCGTTGGGGTTAGCTTCGGATTACAACACAATTTTGCTATTGGACACATTACGGTACAATGTGCAATGTTTTCACACACACCGCTTCTTAACTTAGCAATCTTTTTGATTTCCTCGATCAATTTACAAAATGCATTACATTATCTCTTGCATTCAAACCTTTTAAAAGTCTTCAATTATTATAATTTTAGAACTCAGATATCATAGCTCACAAGTTTTATATCTATCTGGATAAAATAACCAACGTGTACCTATGAGAAACACAACTTCTAAAGTGAAAGTGTGGATCGTGAGGGTAATACTCCTAAATTTCATCTTTTCCAGAAAAACAAAAGGAACATACTTTTGTGTCCAACTGTTTTGATAGAATGTTTGAAGCTTTTATCTCAGACTTCATGACCCAGCCTACTTATCAAGGGACAAGGACAAAATCATTATACAATATTTCGTTGGCTACAGGCATCGTATCTTTAAACCTTAGTTTTTGCTATCGTCCACAACTATTTTTGTAGTTTCGTCTTATTCACATATGTATAGTTTAAAGTCGAATGATTTGCTTCTAGAGTTTCTGATCTATTGCCTAAAATCTAAACAATTTGTGCCGAAAAAATTTTCCTCTTGAACTAAGATTATCTGTTGAGTATCAAGTCTGAGGTATTCTTTATTACTACTATAGCTTTCTCTCTACTAAGACTAATAGTGCTAAAACTGCTAGGCACGAAACCGCCTCGCTAGTCAAATCCATAGGTATTTTGAATCCAGAAGACATATACGCTATAGTCCAATTAATGTTTCGTATGCATTTGTTTCCATTCTTTTTTTTTGCTTTTTTTTTGAGAAATGTTTCCCATTCGTGTAACAAGGTGACGGTCATTAATAAGGCAAGAGAAATAGATAGGGAAGTGGTGGCCGCAGTCTAGTGCGTATGTGCCTAATCCGTGAGTATGTGATGTCTTTACTGACTGAGCAGTCACACTATAGCTACGACTGAAGCAAACTCCACCGCCCTAGAGATTTGAATCCGCCAACACTAACTTTTTACTATAAAAACCATGGGTAGTAAAAAAATGATAACCTTGCAGACTAATCCGAAACACCCGTCACGCCAAGTAGGGAATTTACAATGATATTAAGAAGTGGTAGAGTCCCATGTATAAGATGTTTAACAAGTTCCGGGTCTGTTACTCAAAAATGATATGAGCAAATTTTAAGACAACATACATAATAAATGTCATGGGATATTGTATATCAATTTTAATATTCTTTCTTTTCGTATACTTGCATAAGCTACTTTATGATATGTACTACATCGTTCCAAATGTAGAATATTCTAGCTTGATAAAAAGCTTTGAATATAATGAAAAATAAAAGATAATTTTTATTGCTGGTGTAAATTTTAATTTAACACCTGCAGAAGGAATTACATATAAAAGGCGACTTTAACTTTTGGCAGCGTTTTTGGGACTGCACACAATCAAGTTGCTGGGCTAACATGCTGCAAAACAAAATTCTATACAACTCATACCGGCTTACATTCCCACGCCAACAGTAGTTACCATCCCGGACCCTGCATTTTTTTAAACAAAAATCACCATAAAAATCTTCGAAGCAATTATCGGCCACTTTCCTCTTATAGTATTTCTTAAAGGTTCCTCAGTAAATTGCTTTAATTCTATATATATATGACCAATTTGATCTCTTTTCAGAAATATTCCAACCTGCAACAAATCTTTAACTATGTCCCTTAATTAATAGTGCAGTACTTCGGTAATAAGTTTCTAGTAGTAGTAGTAGTTTCCTAGACTTTCTGCTCGCTCTTATATTAAACCATAGCGAATTAGTTAATGTTTTAATAGGTTATGGTAAATTTGCCATATTGAGACACCAATTGATCTCCTATAAACTGATGGATGACAAACAACTTTTTAATGGAATACAAGTGAGTACAAATAAATTAAATTATTGTCACATTAATCTCCATATGGTAATTAATGTAGGTCTTTAAATTGTCGATAGATTCAAAAAAAAAAAGTTTACACGTTTATTAAGAATGATCGTAAAGGGCTAGGAAATCGTGTCAAAATTGAGCTGCAATAAGCGATATATATATAAATAACACTTTGTTATTGTACGACATAGAAGTTCGTGGAGGGTCTTAACAATTCCAGTTAAAGCAGTTGTTGCGAAAAATGTTCTAAATTTCCTTAAAATATAACCTTATAATAGAATATTTATTATGAAAACATAAACAAAGCGTTTCCGTCATTATTACATTACCTAACTAACAGGATTCGTGTATTTTTTCTTTTTTTTTATTGATATCATTAGAGATTTTAAAGCTTTTAGTGAGGATGAAGTTTCAAAATTTCTTAATTGAAAACAAGCGAGAACATTGCATTCGCCGGGATGCAACGAATCTGGAATGTTCTCTACACAAACTCAATAGAATAGTTAGAAGCAGAAAATTACGTAATCTGCCAGCTATGGTGATGGGGATTAGGAATGGACTATATTAAGAATATGATTTTATCGTTGCTTTTAAAGATCTGGATTTTATGTGAACGATCGGATAGGACTGTTAAGGTCTTTTGAAGTCTTTGTTAGCTAGGGCCTATATCTGAAGGGATTTTACTCCGCATTCGTGAATTTCTTGCTTCACGCACTTTCTTTACGCTGCAAGTCGTGTTTACCCCACCTTCTGTTTTCGACGGTAAATATAAAAATTTTTCGCGTTTGATTGCAGAAATTATCGAAAACTATCGAAAAGTTTACAAACTTGCGCGTGTACGCTTTCTTTTCTAAAAAAAAATTTCTTCTTCCTCAGTAGAAGAGTTTAATTATAAGCAAACACAAACTTTCCTTTTATTCAATTTTTTTTTATAACATTCTTTCCTTTTTTTGTTAAATTCGTTAACAACGTGTTAGCTGCATCAAAAGAATTTTCAAAACACTTTTCTTATACTGATTAGATTTGCAAACATATTCAATTTCTAAATACACATAATAATGAACAAAAATAGATCTGCACAAAATTAACTTCAATGCCTTAAAGTTGAAAAAAAAAAATATAAATAAAAAAACTTTGATGTAAGCCTTTTAGTAATTTGCCTCATTTTTCTCTTATTCAAACGTCACATATTCGAATGAACTATGCGATAAACGAAAAATATTTGGTAGATAATTGAAAGCGCATCCATCCCCTTGTCCTTTCAATTTCCTTTTATTGTATTTTCATTTCATACATGATATTATAGAAATGGTTATACAGAAAAATGCAGGTTGAACTCCTGATAAATGCTTTTGATAAATTATTGCATAAAAAAGCGGAATGTATTTTAGCAATTAAAAGAATGTTTGATGCGTTTTTGTTCACGAAATGTAGCTGAACATAACTGAAATGCTTCATGCATTGATTATATTGCTCGTCCTGTATAGAAAAACTGATTGCTCTTATACTCATAGAAAATATGTTTTATTTAATCATTTTCTCATGTATATATATATCATTGCCAGCAACATCCGTATACTGCCTCTTTATGACACTAATATCCTTTCTGTACCCATCAACGCAGGATGATAGGTATATTCACTTTTGTCAACACGTTTGCAACGCCCAGAAGGAAGCATCAGAGATACCACACAGTATGTATATTCTTGTTCAACATCCAATTCTAAATCGATTTCAGCATGTCCGTCCGTCTATCTTGCAAGTTATTGCACGCAGGTTGGCATTGAAAATGGGCTTATTCAGTCGAAGGCCACGCCCACAGCACCAGGTAAACTGAGAACACCTCCATTTTTCAAAAGAAATGAAAAGTTGGCTTTTTCCTCATTACTCATAAACTATAACAAACAAATGTACATTTGAACGCATATTCTATGGGCGATGTTGTAGCTTTTGTGTACAAAAGCTTACACACTTGGCCAATATTATAGTGTATGAAAATTTAATTGGTTTTTCAGTGCCTCAAAAATCCTATAAAGTATATTAATTTTTGGCCAGTTACAACCTGTACATGTCTGCCTATTCGTTTGTCCATCTGTCTGTTTGCGCAACTTTGTAGTATTTGTGGTAAATATTCTCCCGCTAGCGGAAATGAAGATATCACTTACTAATTTGCAAAAGAAGTTGAAAAGGACGCAAATCATTTAAAGGACACGCCTACAACGCCCACATGCCTATACGAAAAAAAATTTTATTCTTAAAGTAGAGAAAATCAGCTGCGCTCACTCCATATTGTCGAGCATGAAAATTATGTTCTTCTTCTTCTTTTGTCTTTTTTAGGGTAATGGTGATGGGTATAAAACATTCGGTCCCGACCGAATTTAATTTTCTTATTTGTTATTTTTCGGTATGCATTTGTTTACTACTTATACGATTTGTGGTATTAAGATTATATTTTGCAATAATGCCGCTCATCACATTTCTCAATGCATCTTTAAAGGTGCTTAAGTAATAAATCGTACGCACTTTAACCACATTTCTCTTAAAGTGGTTTTTGCAAGATTTCATAAGCCTTGGCAAATGGCAAACTTATTCAAGTTTTGTCTTTTATTACAGGGTTAATATTAATTTTCCTTCTACAAGATTTCTTTTGCAACAAATTGTTTGCCTAGAATTGTATTTTCTGATTTTTATTAAATAACTTACTATATATTTATAAATATATATTTTTATATATTTTGCTTTCTTGTTATACACTGCACCACTTGTGATACAAGGTTATGTTAAGTATGTGCGTTCTCAGAAGAACTTGAGATAGATCCACCACTTCTTAGTTTGTTTGTCTTTATTTCTTGTAATCAATCAGCAGACATTTTGAGACATTTTGATGAAACCTGGTACACCGATGTGTTTTGGCGCAAGGAGGAATGCTCTTGAAAACGCTTCGGATCAGACTACATTTTCGGCCACTTTCCATATAACGCTTTGTTTTGAAAATTTGTTCTATGAATAATTTTAGCGGCCGTGGCTTACTATAGTGTTTTCATTTGTGTAAAGATGTAATTAAAGGTTTTGATAAAGGCGGGATATGTAGTCGGGTTAGTTATGTCGGTCTGCTACTAGAATTCCTAGAAATATTAAAACTTTGAAGAAAATCTCACTTTTTGTTTCACAGTTTAGAAGTTCTAAGCATCAAGTCCTACAATTTTATTATGCTTAAGCGTAGGTCCTATAGGCTGAAAGTTTTAAATTTTCTTTTACCCCGTTAGCTTTCACTTGAAGGTTCTTGTAAATATTTCTACACCGTGTTAAAATAACCTCTTTTCCAAAGCTGTAGTTTTTAGCCTGTTGTAGGCATCATTGCAAGGGATAGTCTCAATTTTTAAACATGTTTTCTGTCCATCTGGGCAGCACATTTCTGTGGTCACTTTTGCGATCATGAGCGTCTTAACAAAACATTACAAGTTCACAGGGGCGAGGAAGGAGAGACAGGCGAGCGTGATGAAATCGATCCGAAATTTTATACTGATCAAAAATCGGTCCTATAGGGGTCTATGATGCGGATTACTTGCTGTTCAAAAGGAAGTCAAATCTACTCTTATATCGTCATTCTTCAGTGGTGGGTATAAAAACGAAGCGTAGCAAACAATAGCTCTTGGGTATGCATATCATTCATTAAAAATAACGCAAACCATGTAGTTCAATGCTACAAATATCTTATTGAGTTAGAGACATCTTATTATTAGACTCAACCAAATTAATGGCGACAATAATAATACGTTTGGATTCGGTGACGTTAAAAAATGAAACCAATAAAAAGAAACAGGGACAATAAAACGAACACCTAGTTATAAACTGTAGTTTAGAGTAATTGCGTGTCCTTCGAGTAAAGTACAAGGCATATGTGTACAGCTAAGCTTGTGTTTGAGTCTTCCTGGATCATAAATCATTATTGTAAATAGATTATATATTATAGACTTTTATTAATCGGGAGAATATATCTGCGCAGCCGACATTGCCCAAAGCCACTTGGGCTAAATATCAAGCGATAACCGACGCCAGTAAGTGAGAAGATAAATCTTCCCCGTGTAATATTAGGGACATCACAACCACAGCGAAACTTGTGAAAGGGCAGCTCTCATTTGTCAGGACTCGATCGCATTTCCACGCCGACATTCTGCAAACCATGAAAACCTGAGTCGCCATTTTACGCTGGTCTTTCTTTGAGTGGACACCTGACACACCGATTACAATGATAATCGTCACTATGCACCTCGTTGCGTTCGGTTAATCCATACTACCTGGATTATCATCCTTGTTATCTCTATACATTTTCACTGTCCGAAGGAAGGTGTCGACAGAGAAAAGCCGTTTCCTCAGCCACTCTATCATTTCTCTGGTTTAACAAAGTTGCATTAAAAATATGTGAGCCCGGGACAATTCATAGCGGATGATTATAAAGAAATTAATTCGCTTAGAGTTAATATTTCCATGCAATCGATGGCTTCTTTGTGAAGAGATTCCGTCAAAGGTCGACGGACAGCAACATTTCCTTCCGAATTGAAAGCCTTGACCTGCACTGATAGCGTAATTAGGTAAAATCTTTAAGTTTATAAAATCGTAGACATGAAAGTGACAGCTTGCGCCATACAGCGTATGCGGCAGTCCTACTCAGGTCTTCCGTACACATTGAAAGATACATCATCGTGTTAGGCAACATGACAAGGTAATTCGAAATATATCGCTTTTAGGCAATTGGCATAGTCACTCTTCCGTTTGGAATATCTAAGCCATTGTACCTTTTCTCCGTGTATTTTAAATGACAAGCATTGACAGGAGCCTAAGCCCAACACTACTTCTCTCAACGACACTTGCTACAAAGGGCGCTCAATAAGTGCAATTGGTTCGTTTTCCGCATTAAAGTTACGAGTACGGATGTTAGAGGATCTCTTCTATTTACAACAGCGTAACCATCTTAACCATCTGTAGTAGAGTTTTACATATTAAAGAATATTGTGCTTCTGTATAAGTGTGTGAGCGAAGTCGATTAAGTAACTGCTTGATTGTGATTAATAACGATTTCGGGTAAAACTTTTAAGATTACGTTTACGTTTTTTTCGACAGAATAAAATCGATTTAAATCGAGTTTAGTATTATGAAAAAAGGTAGCACATATGCTAAATTCGTTTATCGATCAGATGCAAAGTGCTGTTGATAATAATTTTTAAAACGATTAAATAATGTCTGCGCAATATTATCTAATAAAATCTATTTGACCAACTGAATGTGGAATGTTCATGAGTATAAGTAGTTTAGCGAAAAAAAATGTTTAATTAGTTACCCTTTACAATGCCGCCATCAATACGTTCGCCAAATCTAACACATTGAGAGCTCTTGCTGGTCCCCAACCAACAAATTATTATACCCTGCACACCTTGTGGTACATGGCTGTGCTAAGTTTGTACGGGTCTATGCAACATAAAGAAGGGCTTGAGATGGGCCCACCGTGATTAAGAATCACTTTATGAATCGATCTAACTTTTCCTGTCCGTCTGTCCGTTCTTGAGTTCAACCTACAGGTCCGGTTCTTGAAATATTTTGATGAATTTAGGTATATTGACGTGCTTTGGTCCAAGGACGAATGTCCTTGTGTGGAATGTTCGGATTGGACTCCTTTTTCGACTACTTCCTATGTAATGCCTTATTTGGAACAGTTGTTCTATGAATAATTGCAAGGTGGTGTAGGGTACTTAATGGTGGGATGTGACTCACTACACTGCAGTTTCTTGTCCTTACTTTTAGACTTTTTTTTATTTTGATTAATATTCTTCGTCAAGTTGAAAAGTCTAACCAAAATAGCCGAGTGCATTATTCATTGACTTCCGGGAAAGCATTTCAAGGAAGAAAGGCATTTGTTGAACACTACGAAATATATAGTGTATGAACTGCAAATCTGCTTTATTATTATTATTTTTCAAGTTTTTTACTTATTATCTTTTTTGTAAATTAAATCTATATATTAATATAAAAAAATTTAAGGCCAATTTAAAAAATTCTTATTCATTATAAATTTGTTTGCTTCGCTTTGCAAAACCATTGCCGATGTGTTTGGCAACGAAAGGTCTCATATTTTTACTTTAAATTACATCAACGAAAATATATAAACGTCAAAATTCAATTTCGTACAGCAGCGTTTTTCATTCTGCTTAGGAAACCTGTGACGCATATTTCCACTAATTGCAACTAGATTTATAAAAAGCACAAAATGGAAAACATTGTTTTGCGTTTCTCATATTCTTTATGCATACAACATATTTATATTTATTCGATTTGATTTACCTTATAATGCTACTGTTTTCTACCCTAATCAATTGTTTGTTGAATGTTTGTTTTCGCAGGTGGATTTTCTCTCGTTCTTCAATTTAGAAATGCTTTGATTTACTAGTACATATTAGCAGACACATATATTCCCTTTGAATACGTTTTTATTAGGTTTGTTTTATCCTTTCCGCTTAATTTGAAGGGCTACTCAACCCATTGTTGGATGTTACATGTTCAACTTTGCGTTAAATTAGACGAAAGCATTTTTTTTTCTTGGCCAGTTGATGTTCAAGTTACGTTAATTTTGCTGGTTTTCTTCTAAGTCCTTTTATTAGTTTCTCGAACATTGCTAACGCTTAGTTAAATTTTGGATAAACTTTAGATATATAAATAATATCGGTTTTATTCCAAACCTTTATTACAAGAATATATATAAATACAATATAATTTTATTGAACGAACAAAGGTAAGTTAGAAAGATAGTTAATTGTACTTCTGTGAAGAGTTTCACACACACATATTAGATCACCGGCCTGAGCAGACGAGAAATGTTTTCTTAAATAAAGAGAATGAAGGGATTTAGTATTGTATTATACGAAAGGATGTATAAGAGGGGAAAGGAAAAGTTTTGCATGCAGCACCTATCTAACATAACATTTAGAAGGGTGGCATCTCAGACATGCGGATACGGTGTAGAGAAATCAAATTATAAAGACACCTTCAAGGCCAATTTGATCTGTATTATGTTAATATATAACATACTTCGTATCTCTTTTTAATTTTACTAAGTTTATTCGGATCACTCTTCTTAACAGAAGTGTAAATTGTGGAAGACCTGCTGTTTCACGCCTTAAAGGACGCACATAAACCTATAATTAATTAAAAAAAGCATGAATGCAGCCGTAATCTCGAACGCCAGTCTCAAGAATGGGTAGAGTAGAATAGAATATTAGAAAGCGCCATGGCACAGTATAATATAGGCATTGTCTAGCTAAAAGAAGTTAGGAAACAAGATAGATTGACAAAAACCAAGATATTCGGCACTTTCTTCTATAATTATAGGGAAGTCACTTTAATTTGAAACAACCTCTTCTGTAACATCAACGGCTATCGAAAACCAAGAATCGAAGTGACATAAGACACCCGGACCCTTGAAAGATTTCATTAGAAGATATTTCTTATATGCTTTAGATTTTCTCTTCTTTTCTATGCTTAAGAAGAGAAATCGATTAAATAGCTTTAATCTTATTGAGAACTTAAGGCATCATTTAATATGCGTTGCCGGAAGGAGCAGAGACACTTAGAAACGCTAGGATCCTCAATCGTTCAGAGATTGAGGTGCTATTAAATGAAGAATGCGGAACGCCATTAATTTCAACAAACAAATCTGCCAGGTAAGAGAAGTGACTTTTGCAAATAACAAAAAAAAAAAAAAAAATTAAAAAAAATAGAATACAAACTAAACAAAGTTGATGAAAAGCGAAATATTCAAAAAATGATAGTTTTGTAAGAAAGAAAATGAAGACATCTTTGCTGATCGGTAAGAAACAAAAACCGAAGAGAAATTAAATTACAAACAATTAAAATGTAGACTGAAGTGTTATGCAAACAAGTAGCCAAATATAGAAAAAAGCTCAACTTTTTACAAAAAAATAAGTTCGACTTTTTTTAGTTACGTAATTATGTATATGAATAATTTAAAGTTAATCCTTGTAATCGTGTCCGTGTTGAATTATGCGTGCGGAATGTATCGTTAAGTTGAATTAAGATTTCTTGAACAGGTGGTTTTATGTCATACTTTTTCGATTATTATAAAAGGGTTCAATTCTTTGCGAAATTGGTTAAACTCTCAGTAAAACTTTAATTGAAAATATGTTTTTATATGATTTTGATGATTATCGCAAAAATCAATAAAATTTGTCGCCTCGATATATAGGCACTTGATATTAAATCAATGAGCTCCCCGCACAACCGAATTTAATAAATACCACTTGAGTATGAGCGAATACGTGTCTAGAGAATTTTTTTTTTCTTTTTTTTTGTTTGAGTTTTTTATATTTATGTAGATTTCTTATGCGTCAACAGAATTTTTGTAAATGCTGTCGTTGTTGTTGCAATTTTATACATGAAATGGTAATGCACTCTAATTGGAGTACTTATATGCATTCAAATATATGTATGTATGTATGTAGACCACAATTTGTAAAATATTACTTGAATATTTTAATTTATGCAGCGACCAACCAACGACTGCTGGCGATTTCTCATAACACACAATGCAAACGCTACAGTGGTAACGAGAAAATCAAATTTTGTAACGAACACTACACTAACTAACAACACGTACACGTACACGTACACGTACACTCATACAACACACGCACATATGTATTCACGTCGTTTGTGTACATCGATATGTAATGAGGCAGCGCTTTAACGTTTTGGCTCGTCGACTGATGAGCGAAGTGACAAGACTTTTTCATCGAATTGGGGAATAGCGTAACAAGTTGTTATGTTCTTGTTTGTTGTTACAAAATTTATTCCTTTTTTTGTAAAATTTTTGCTCTTCTTGTATATAATTATTTCTAATTTTAATATATAAACGCTTTTAACACTAAATTACCGCCGTTACATTGTATTTGTAGGCAAGCGTGCTAAACGAGAGTATCCCAGCGACTGAGTCGGTCATTATTTTCAAGTACACATTTCTTTTCAAGCGAAATACAACACAAATAATTATGTTCCAACTAAGCTGAGTTATGCATTGAGATTTACGAGAAAATGCTTGATATCAGGTCCTTAATTATTTCCTACTCACTAAGCAAGAACATAGAAACATGATTCGCGCATGTCTCTCCTTGTTCCCGCTCAGAGAAAGCGCTTTCTATTTTGTAATTACATCAGCTGTTTCTCACGTCTCTTGTGATTATTGTTTTTCGTATTGTAACAAATATTTAGTAGATTTACGCTGCTCGCAACCAACGGAGATTTTTAGCCTATAACGGCGGCCAAAATAGTCACATGATTTAATTTTCAATATTCCCACAAACGACTAACTGCCTTTCAAAGAACGCACTATTATTTTCGAAACTTTAAAATTGGCGCTAACGAGGTTTAGTTTGCTTTGGATAATTTACTGCAAAAACTTTCCTCAATGTAATCCTTAATGATGTCCCCGAGAGTTGCTGGCTTTTAACTGAAGCTTAACGAATAATTGAGAATTTAGTTTTTTATTCAGACGTATCCTACTTTTAAGTATACTAATTATTTTCTTAACATATGTTACCTAAACAAAAACTCTTTTCAACTGTTTACTTGAAGCCTAAATGTAGGCAACGCTACTCTTAGATTCCACTTGTTCTACATAGGAAACAAAAAGAATTTTTTCTATGCCTTTGCTTTCCGGCAACACTAGTCTTATCTCTTCAATTTGCTCTATTTTGCGATGAGTTTAACAAAATTTAATATTTTTTTACTGTTCCTGTGTATATGTATTTATTTTCCACATTAACAAGAGCGTACTGGTTTTCTTAGTCTCTTGAAAGTTGTTGTAATTTCCAATTTTCTTTTAAATCTCTTTAAATGGCTTAGTTGAATGTGTTGCTTATTTTATGTTCCACATATTCCAAATAGTGAATTGCCACGTGTGCAAATGGATGCTCTGAGCTCCCTTAATGTTCATAAATTGCGACTCTTAAAAAGCCATTGTATATTTTCTTTCAGGTTATGTTCAGTTCTTTCTTTCAAAAATGTCTCTGTAAGAGATGTAATTTTTGGTTCTCCATAAAATTCCTAGTAACCATTGTAATTAGCAGCTGTTTTTCTCTCTTTAGTCCAAAATTTAAAAGTAGGTAATGTTGCTCTTAGCTTCTACATGCTCTATTTAACGACTTGATACGTGTGCAAGGCAAGGTTCCCTGCGTATGTCAGCATATCTATCTTGACTGTAATTGTGTGCACACATATATGCATACATGCTTGTGTAAATATACATATATATATAAAAATTTAACTGATTTTGTGGCAAAAGATTCGTTTTACAACGAAATTTACAGACTTTACTTTTTACTACATTCCTGATTTCAGAGTGTTGACTAGTGCCTGCGTGTATTTATATGTATAGAACTATGTATGTAAGAAAAAGAGATTTAATTTTTTCTTTTTCTACACTTTCCCGTTTGCGTTTTTTAATTTGGAAAGGCATCTCAAATGTTTATCTTACCGCACCCTTTCCTGTTTGTACACAATTCACTTGCTTTACGTACGTATTATGTGTACTCTTTAGTTCGTCGGTTGTTGTTTTTTGATTGTGTTTATGTTCCTGTAAATACTATGATTGGCAAACATTAAATGCTGGTTTTATGGTAGATTTTAAGTTATGAACTTTTTCGTTTTTCTTTCCTTTTATTTCGTGTTTCGTGGCAAAGATCACCGGCCGCTGATAAAAGAAAAACGATGACTGCTGTATCTGTTGTTAAGGTATGCTTGTCTGTCGCTGTCGCTGTCGTTGAGCGCCTCGTTCTGTAATGTTTTCACTGTTGTAAAAAAGGCATAAAATGTTCGCGATTATTATGTATTTTGTATCGAAAAGCGTAATCTCGGCAACACAAGGCTAAGCAAGGTTAAGCAAACAACCGCAAACCACAGCGAAACACAGTAAGGCGGTTAAGCTCTCAGCCTGAGTAACATTTTGAAGCGCTATTCAATTAAGCGGTATAAGCTTACGATTCTGTTCAAACCTAAAATATATGGTAAATGAAATAAAATAAATTATGTAAAATGAAATAAAAGAAATTAAGGTCAAAGAAAATATATAATACATTCAGTTAAGTTCTAAAAGTAAGTGCATTATATATATTAAATAGCGGATGAAGAATATTGAAACAGTAAGTTGTGTGTGTGCGATAATAAATTCATGACTCAATTTTATATATACATATTCTCATTATGCATGAGGATTTACGAGGTCTGGTAACTAAATTGAAGTTACTTGAAAGTCTTTTTAATTTCAATGAACAAATATTCCTGTTCCTCTTGTTTTATTTATAACTTAACGCTCCTATTAATATCGCGTACAAGATTGAAAGTGAAATTTCGAAAGCATAGTATAGCATATTTAAAATCACAGCGTAGAGTGTAAAAAGAACATATTTATGGTATATAAAAAGTCATAGTTGCTTTAGATCGAACTTCTTCACACACATCATGAGTTTGTGTACGATATTTGATTCTAAAGTGAAACTTGGTCTGGTGTATCGCATATCGTATCCATTTAAAGCTTTATTTATTTTACGCTTTAGCAGCACTAAACCACAAATTCCCCAAACTAAGAAGAAGAAACTCACCTTTCCTCTGTTATTGCCACCTGAGTGTTTTGATAATTGTTGCCTATTACTTGATCCGATTTAACTGATTTTCAGACACGGCATGGATATGGTATTTGCATAACTTCTAACATTCTACTTAACGGGAAACCCTCTTTAAAGGCGGAATTCACGAAAAAATATAAAACTGTGCGAGTTCCTTGGGTTATATTATTGGTTGAACAAAATTTGGCAAAAATGAGAAGAAAATATTTAAAACAAAACTTGTTTCTCTAGACAAGGTTTTAAGGTTATATTCATTATCTGAAAAGACGCTTAGCGTAGTGAACACGTAGGGGAATGGATTTCCCTATCACACTGATCGGCATGTGGATTAACTTGTGCTTATTTTATTGGGCTACAAAAAATATAACAATTCAAGCGTAGTCCCTGCAATAAATAAAAAATACGGGAAACACGAAAGTAAACACCCAGAGAATTTGCCTCAAATCTTTTGGAAAACAAATGTCATATTTTTACCGGAAACCGAAATTTTTGTCAAGAGTCTTCCTAGCTTTTTAAAGGGCTATAAAATCTAGTGGTACATTTCCAGCCATAATTCTCAAGATGAATATAAGATATTGTCATCGAGACGCGTCATATGTGTATGTGTTGTGTTATGATATCTGTTTTATTTTCTTCTATACGAATTCGTTAAGGCTTACAATGAATTCATTGAGAGGTGTATACAGATTCAGATGTTTTCATGTGTGGTAAGAAATGAATTCGAATTGTAATGGGCTTTAAACCAGAAAAGTGTAAGTGGTGAAGATTATTGGTGACGTGGTTAAAAGTATTAGTGATGACCCCAACTGACTCGTTATGTCTCAATCTTAAAAATTGAGCGTCTTGGAGCGCAGAAGAACTTACGCTCGTAGCTGAAATTTGAAAATGAACCGCTATTCATAAGAATGCACACTACAGGCCAAAAAACTTTAGATTGAAATCCATTCCAGGTTATGAGCAAAATCTCGTTATAAACATTGTATTTCTTATTATTTCTCAAATGAATTCAATTATTAAACCTCGTACATAAATGGCTTCTAGCTGCGGTGTCTGTGACTCTAGGGAATCTGAACAAAGTAGAAAATCTTGATTGCAATAAAAGTTTTCCGTTTGTGCCATGGCATCTCTGAGTGTGCGTGTCTGTGTATAATCAATGAATATTCAAAATCTTTATTTTAATAGAGTGACATAATAGCTTTTGTTCTCCTACTTTTGTGCTGTTCTGTAATAGCTTTATATACACTTTTAAAAACGAAATAAGTAAAAATTTTTTTTTTTTTCATACGCCTTGAGTTTTCATTTTATGTGTCATCAGCCGAAAAGTGGGCCATAAATTCGTTTTTGTTAAAATCGTATTGAAAGTATATGTGTGTACGGTCGAGTACTAATAATAAAACTATTTCTTTTACATCGAGTGATGCCAGCAACGAAATTGCGAAGAATTATGATATTGTATGTGACAAAAATTTTTTTATTTCTCACCCGTGGTGTAGTGTTCTTGCATCCAGCGAAGCCATTTTGACGCCAACCAACTATCGATATGCAGTCAGCTGGCATATGTGTGTTTCCGGACATTTACAGAAACTCGGTGATACCTCTTCATAAAAAAACCAGCGTCGCATATACATTTTTTTTATATTGCTTTGCGAACTTTTTTCTTATTTGGTCAAAGTGTTACTTTGGTTTTGGCAACAAACATACGCAATATAAAGTTAACAGTGACAGTATTGAGTTACAGCGAACATATAGATGCGTAGATGTATTGGTAAACATATACATGTGTGTACGTGTGTGTATATTTGTGTACACGTTGTTTTCTGGGTATATGCAAAATACTATGGAACGATAACCAAAGCGACATGATTTTTATAAGCCCTCAGCATAGACACTGTGACACTGCAGTCAAACTGCTTGTTCTAAAGGCATAGCATGAGTGACAATAAGTCTTTTACGAAACCACACTCACACACGCTCAATGCGAGATTGCGACTTTCAAGGAAAAACTGATGGAAAAAACGAAAAACATGGAAAGTGTCGCATAACTTATGTGCATAAAGCCTCTGTTACAAACTTTTCCATACTTTTCATATATATATACATATTTTTTTCTTCAATATTTGCTCTGTGGACGGTTTATGAAAAGTTTAAAATTAAAGTTCTACGAACTTATAAAAAATATACGATTTTAAACTTTTAAAGATACTAAAAATATACCAACAACACCCAGTACAATATGTACGAAAGGCGAAAAAAAATGTTAGAATGCAAAGCAAACAACAGTCTTGCATACAAATTTATGTACAATGCATGCATGCGGGGTATTGTGTAATCAAATGTAGCTAAAGTGAAAAAAGAAACCAAGCAAACTTTGCCGCAACAACACGAACCATAATGTACCACAAAACACTCATCATATATGTTAATGCATTCGCCTACAGGACCTTAGTACACATACAAGGGAATAGAAACTACGTAAGAGAATACCAAACCGTAAGAATAGCCCGTTTAGGCGGGTAAGAGTAGCAATCAGTGTTTAAAGTTTCGCTGTTCACGGTGTTTGTTTTGATTTCCAAGCCTCTTACTTTACTTTTATTATGTTTTTTTATTTATTTATTTATTTAGTTTTTGTTTTGGTAAAGAAATTTGGAAACGAAAGCACTCTTGTTGACAACTAGTGATGTTGCTTTTGCGTGGCTTTTTCATATTAACATTTAATGCCCATCTTATTGGAATGGGTGTCATTTAAATTCTCACAGTGTTATGCCTCCTCTAAAGTCAGGCTGTTTGGCTTTTTTCCAGAACTTTAGCACCCACATATGTCAGCAGCTCTACACGTGAAAAGCCACCGTCATTTATAAGCTATTTGTCTTGGCAGCTGCTGAAGCATTACAGCGTGTCATAAAAAACCCAAACTCGCATTATTGCAAGAAAAGTATGATAGCATGATGATAGGATTTCACTCATACATATGCATATTCGAATTTGATTTTGGTTTTTGCTATACATGATTTTAGTTTTTCTTGGTGCTGCTACCGCCGTTTTTCCTATCTATAGTAATTAAATTGTAATAATGCGCTTCCTGAAATTACTTTAATGTATTTCATTCATTTATTTATTCAACATGGATTTCATGCCGGAAAAATTATTTACCATTGTTTTGTTTTACAGTTTGTTTTTTTTTTGTTTTTTTGCTCGAGAAATCTCGTAATTTTTTATGCACAGGAGCATTCTCGTATGCGCACAGTGATGGCAGTACAGTTTTTGGTGTATGTTGGAAAAACAAAATTGTAGCATATGTTCAGGTGTTGCAATTTTTTCTTTCACTTCAGCCGTATAGCTGCTTTTCGTTTTGCTTTCAAGTTAATTGCAGCAATTTGTATTGTGTGTTTTTGTTACTGAAATACTTGTTTTTTGTACTCAAATGTGTTGTCAAATATGTAAAAAAAACAACAGCCTGAATATCCATTTGAATGCATGCTATGTAAATTTGTCTGCATAACCATTTCAGAGTTTGTCTGCAAAGTTTTTGTTGGCTAGTTGAGAACACAACAACCGCATCATATGATAGAGTTGTCTCTTTCCTCGTTTTTTTTTTTTTTTTTTTTTAGTTATTAGTTGTCACTGCGTCCAAATGTTTTAAAATTATATGTGAATAATATTAAGTACCAAGAGAACTTTGCTAGCGATATTGTTAATCGGGATAAACACTTAATTCAACTAAGTCTTTCCTTTGCAAACATCAGGAGATCCTAATTGGTTGGGTACTTGGTGGTGGGGTACCGTTTATTTTTTGTATGTTTACACTCTCAGAAATTGTATAAACTTAGAATGAAACATATGCTGAGCAGTTGACACTATTCCTAACTAGAAGAATTCTTTTTAATTGAATACTTCCTGGAAAACAGTTCTTACTTAAACCACCGAAATCTTTTTAATGCACATTAGGTAGCTGTAGAAAATGTTTCTCAACTTGCGACAAATTCTAATTTAACATTTTTATATTTTTTAAATAACTTTTGAATTTATAAGTGAGTTTCTTCAATTCACAGTGGATAGTTTTGCATGTCATCATTTTTTAGCCTACGCATAATCACAATTTTATGTTGTTTAGGGTGTGTCTTTTATTTGATACACGTCTTCGTCCTCAACGCCTAACATCCCCGTTATCAACTCTTCATTTTGCTTGTTACTATGTTATAAGCTACAAAAAAGTTAGACAGAGTAAAAGTTAAAAAGGCTCTACACTATGTTCAAATATTATTTTAAACCACGTAACTAAGAGTACAAATACACATAACTCTACCAAGCCTTCACATTGTAATATTAAAGCAAAAGAGGTAAGGTCAGTACTTAAATTTATCTTAATTGTACTTAAAGGTAAAAACTTATGTAGCGATTTAGGTCGTGATGCACTTCACTACTAGGTGGTAAATTCGCTATGGTGAGTTCATACCTACTACTAAGCACAGAACCGTTGTCATACCAATTTAAACAGAACTCTTCAAACACAAGTGCACCTAATCTAGTGCTTACACGAATTTTTTTACGCGAAATATTATTTAGCATGACCTAGAAGGAAAAAATTTTCTCTTTACGCGAATTGTTTTGTTTTAACACGATTTTCAAAATTCTATGAATTTTATTTATGAAATTTTTAATGAGTTTTTTTAATGATTTTCTTCTTTTTTTTTGTTTCTGTAGCAGTGTTGTTGTGGTTTTATCCAAACGTATGCGTGTATTGTCAGAAAGACAGAATTCATAAAATTTTGTTATTTTTATATTATTTTTACTTTATTTTCTGTTAATGAATTCCAGACATAATTTTTTTTCCAAAGTATCATTTTTTATAATATATTTAATGGATTAAACTATGTAAGCACGAAATAATTTCATAAATGAACCCAAACAAAACTTTTCCAGTTGTTTTTTTAGATCTAGGGCCAACCTACTTATTTTCTCTTTAGTCAATATCTTTTTTACACGAATTTTTTTCACGATTTTTTTGGGAACGTGTCTATCGTGTAAAAAAAGAATTAGGCGTACATCGTTGCACAAACTCTACAAAATTCGCAGCGGTTTGTATTGATGTCCCAATTTTGAAGCATATTTTTTCTGTTGTGGCCAATGTCACGCTGAACCTAAAATGAAAAACTTTAGTCGTTCGCTCTATA
Organism: Glossina morsitans morsitans; assembly: GCA_001077435.1. Classification (NCBI taxonomy): domain Eukaryota; kingdom Metazoa; phylum Arthropoda; class Insecta; order Diptera; family Glossinidae; genus Glossina; species Glossina morsitans. The sequence goes on from CCAG010008396.1 coordinate 62,864, forward strand.
TAAGCGCCTTCTTACAGCGTTTTAGATTAGATCGGTAGTCAACGAAATAATTTTACGTAGAAAATAGTAGACTCAAGATAACATTGTGCTGATGCTAGCTGAGTTCAGATTAAATATAATCCGATGTATCATTTAATTTAAAGTTTCGTAAGACCTCATTGCAATAATTAGGACTAATTAGTAATGACAGCATGGCACAATACTTTAGGATAAAAATTGCAAATATCTAAGGATGGGCAGATGTGTGTCTGTGTGTTTTACGTCTGCACCTGACATGAGTCTTAATCAGACGGGTTGCCTACAACCATCGGCAATCGGGGTAAGTTGATTGACGAACCCTCAGGGAGAAAGACAATCCCCATTGAAGGGGGCCTTTCTACCCTGAAGTACCGCAATAGAAAATGGGTATGGGCCAAATTCTCGCTTAGTGGTCTACGTCGAGGCCTATCTAAGCACCTTTTCAATAGCTCCCCGCGAGACTTTGGGGTAACCACAGCCACCACGAATACTCCCCGAAGGGCCGTACCCAGCGGTCAGGCAAGAAGGCATTCTCCGGCATTCCGATGGGTTGTGTGCATCTTCCTACCAGAGCAATCCTACTTTGGGCAACCTGACCCCCCAGGACACCCTTTAATTTCTTGGCTTATCGTTCAAACCAGAACTTACACCAAGCTATACAGTTTTGGGTGATCTCACACTGTACGCTTTTCGCTCTTGCCTTTGGACTTCCCCACGTCCCGGACGGCCAAGCCTGACTTCTAAGGATGGGCAATCAGTCCAAAGTTATTTTTTGAAGTATAAGGGCCTGAGGATTAATTAAAATGATCACGCATGATTAAGGTCAAGCTGAGTTAACGCCGGCATTTCCCTACAAAGTAGGTTAATAATAGCATATTTTAAAAGATGTATTTAGGCAGTCAATTAGTTATTTCCTCGATTTTATAAGTATCGTCTAATTTTTATGCATGTGGTGGTGGATGTAGAAAAACCCTGTGATCCCTTTCTCTTCAGGTATGTTGTTTCATGAAAATATTTTAAAATTAACATTGCTTTTGAAATCATTAGCACAATAATTATACGATTTTATGGCGTCAATTATAACCTGAACGTATATTCGTATGGATGCATGTGCAGAATGTCATCATTGCATTACTGCTGCTTTTGAAACGCGCTCTTATGGGATATATAAGTATATATATATATGAAAAATTAAAATCTCGTTAAAATGCATGCTTTGCTTTTTATTCATTAAAAAGTTATTAAGTCGATTTCATGCGGCTTTAATTGCGCTGCCATGTGGCATGTGAAGCAGCATGAGCTCTTAACAATGGTTCAGGGAATAGCGCGATGTTAAAAGCTTTGAAGAAGAAACTGACCGCTTTAAGCTTAACGATAATATATCAAAAAAGCGAAAAAATAGAAAATAAAACTAACTGCATTCAAATAAACTTGAACCTTTGTTACATTGGAATTGTGTGCCAAGGTCGTCTTTGCCTTAATAAAGCTTCTTTAAATAAATAAAACTTGAAACATAAAAGAAAACTGTAGTTATTTGTTGGTGAATCTTAGATGCCCCCATGGCTCATGCATGCATATTATAACCAGATTGTGCACTTTATTGCATCAGTTACCGAGCCGTAACCATTTCTAAATAAAGGTATTTTGCTGCGTAGTTTGAGTTCCGTTACTTATTGTTGCACTCTCGATCGAGTCGAAAGTCACGAAAATCTGCACTATTTCCTGAAGTTCGTAAGCAGCCTTTGAAAGAATTTCTTGCTTTTTACAATTACTAACTTTTTTTTTTTTTATCCAAATATGTCATGTTTGCTAGCAACGCAGGCTTTGAAAAATCTTCACATGGCGTTCATTGAAGAATAAATCTGTAGGTGCATAGTTTTGGAAAATATGTAGCAATGGAACTGAATATAAATTGAATTTGGTGTTTATAAGACTCAATTATTAAGCATTTGCGCTTTAAGGCTTACTTGTAATCAATCCGGTGTATTGGAGATGCAAAATATATCTTATTCATCCATTCGGAATAAGGGAATGGTAAAAGAAGACTACGATTGTGTATTGGAGTGCGTTCTCTCCATAATAATATCCTAACTAATACCATATGTGGCTAATACAAGTGAAAGTGTAGTGTTTGTTGCAACTGCACTCAAACGCAGAAGGACGTAATCACAGACGTCGAGTCGCAATTCGCTGCAGGGCCAAGGAGCGTGAAGCGGGTGAGAGTTTCGCTTAATGATCTGCTTACCCGAAAGATTCGGCATCGTACCATACGCTATGCATTGATTTTTACCTTGTGTTGTAATTAAATCCGTTTATATCAGTGAACTTGTGAACAAGAAGTTTTGCGCAAATCAGAATGCGGTTAACCGGGGGAAAAAAGAGCTAGTTCTCACATGTCAATTAAGACACAAATCATGTCTAATCATATCTTTTCAAATGTTCTTCTGTCGTAAGAATGTATCCATATTTACACATATATATCTGCAATCTGTGGTTCACCTTCTAGTGCGTTTTTGTGGACGTCCTTGGAGTGACGTCTTACGTTCTGTTTTCTGATATGCTTTCGATTAAAACACAGTAAACGCAACGATAACCACCTGCATTTGGTCAGCTTCGGTGACCTTATTGTGTTCGAGTTTAAAATTCACAATATCATTATTGCACTTCAAATGTATTCCTTCAATGAATGCTACCACCAATCAGAATAAATTGATTTCCGCACTACACAAACATTCGCTATCTTCCGTGTTCATGCTTTTATTGCTGTTATTGGTTTGGTTGTTATATAAGAAAGTAAATTGAATCAATCCGTAAAGTCTCAACAACCAATAACGTAACAGTAAGCAGTAATTGTGAGTTAAATTTGCGTTAATGATTTCGCGTCCATTCAATGGAAGATACGGTGTTGGTGCTTTTATTGGCGATGATCATTTCACGTACGCATTTATACTTAAAGAAAGACCGCCACAATTTGCTTGACAAAGTAATGGCTCGCAAATACTTGAGCTTAAGTGAGAATCTGAGTGGGATTCTTAAACAATTATATTAATTAAAAATTTCAGTTGGGACTGAGCGAAAAGTCGTAAAAGTTTTCATTTATTAATTTGTCAATAAAAGAAAGCCATTAACAAGTTTCCTTAATAGTAAGGCTTTTTTTAAAAAAAAAAAAACTCTGCTTTAAGCGTAAAACGATTAAATTAATGCAATTTATTTAACACTTGAACTATCGGTGACATATTTCTATCAAAGCTTACGCAATTTAGCTTTTTTTTATGAAAACGTTCCAGTCGCTAGAACTGGCTTGAATTAACAAGACAGGATTCAGAAATGAGTCTGCTCTGTTTCTTACATTTGTCAATAACTTATGATTCCACTTTACCAACCGCTCTAGTAGAGGTCAGTAAAGTCCCTAACATACGTCTGTCAAATAGTTTAACAGATCTACATTTACAGAAGTGTCAAGCGATTGTCGAGTTGGAAAGCCTAGGTTGTACAAATACGAAAGTTGAGGATACCACTTGAACCTACAGGAAAGTAGCGTTGAAATCGTATGAAAAAATTGAAGCGTTCTCCACGATCACTTCTCTGAAATGTTATTGACACAACTAAACCATCGAAAAACAGACTAAACAACAACAAGTCACTATTGAAATGGAAGAGTATGCTAATATGTAGTAAACAAACGTATATGAAAATGCCCTTCAAAAGATCTGAAAAATAGGCAAATGTTTCTTTTCGGAATGAGTTTTAGCAAGATTTTGTAATTTAGTATCTTGTTTTAAACCGGGCATGGGAAAATAGTCGAATCGGAATATTCTACATGTCTTCAAATATATTATGTAGGTCTGTATGGAAATGCTGGAATGTAAAGTTCTTTGGTAGATAAACTCGAAGTTAACTTCGCAGCCTTCTTTGCATGTTTAACGTTTATGAAAATTTTTCAACGCAAATGCATTTTACAATGTTATCCCCATTGTAGTTTGGATAACAAACGTAGGACAGAGATCAAATTTTCCCAGAAATAACCCAAACAATATCAAAAAAAAGGCGAAAAATAACAAAAGGGTTAGGGTTAGAAATTTTTCAAAAGGCGTAGAATATTGTATACGTAAATAGACGTGAATAGAGGATTATTTAACTGATAGTCGAAGACGAGTTCAACGAAGCGAAAGTAACAATTTTCAACTGAACTCGTGGCAGGCCCTGACTAACATCAGTATCATACCATTTAGGAAATATCGATCAGCTATGTACCGATGTTTGTAAAAAAAATTGTCGCTTGGTTCGAGGATGCTTGAATTTATTTTTTCAAATTTTTTTTTAACACTAAGCTTCCAACTCAACAATGGGAAACGAATTTGTGTCACTTCGATAGAAATATGATTAGGTGATTGATATATTGGTACTTCAAACAGGTAGAAAATAACAGAGCTACACTATTACTATTACGTTTAAAGGTCTTTTTATACAAAAGTATTAGAATTTTTTGTAGCTCGAAAATTGGCATAAGTGAAACTGTTATACGCGTTAGTTCTAGGGTTAAGTTGCTGTCTAAATTATATTCCGAAGTGTATTTTGTTTCAATTATTTTCCTGAAAATTCGCTCAATAATATTAGTCGTGCCATTTTGGTTAATTTATTTAGATTATCACAATTGCAATTTCTCTTCAAAAACAAAAAAAAAAAAAAATATGTGAAACCTACATTTACGTTTTGCATTTACCAACAAATTGTGGCATACCTTTTAGGTTTTTTAGTGCTGCATGCTATGCTATATATATTATCATAATTTTTGCAAAATTTAATACAATCGTGCAGAAAAGAGGTCTCTATGTTGCGTATGGCCCATAGAATTTAGCCATAAATTAAAAATAAACATTTACTTGAATTTGCTGAATGCAAAATTATTTCCGCCATTCTCTGATGCACATTCAAAACGACTGGAAAACCTAAATGCATTTTGATGCCTTTTCTCTTTATATATTTATGGATATATTTGAAAATATATCTATAAATAATCTAACATGCATGGCTTTGTTGAAGAAAATGTTACGGGAGAATATCAATGAAAAAACAGAAATTTGAATAACGGTCTTTGGTATCAGATCATAAAACAAAAGAAAAACACTTCATGGAGAATATTAAATTCGCACAAGCAAGCGAATAAAGTACTAAAACATATTCTTAGAGACTATCAAAAGAACATTCTCAACAGACTTCCTATATTCCCTTTTATTATGCCGAGCAAATTAGACAAAATTGCACTTATTGCAATCACAGTTAATCTTTTTGATTGCTACCGGGAGCATGGGCAGCTAACGATGCATAGAGCGTTTCAAATTTCCTATCAAATAGACTTATTATCATGCACATCCATCTCGCTTTGTCTGATGGCGGTATTTTCATTACCGTGAAGCAATCACATAAAACAAGAAACAGACTAAAAGCGAATATTTTCACCATTCTATGTGTAAACAAGCTTTCGGATTTCACTTCCCTTTCAAAAGCAATGCAGGACATTTGTTCTTACAATTAAATAGAAGCTTTGTCGCTTAATTGGTATTTCAAAACATTTTGACAACGAAAAATTAAAATTTGATTTAATACATATACAAGTGATTAGAAATTTGATAGTGTTAGCTAACTGACTAAGTTAAACGGTATATACAGTTTAACGGAATGTTTTGTAAATTAAAACCTTTTGAAAATGAAAGCATTATTTCATTGAACTGGTATTACATCTGTTTATTCAAACACAAGTGCATGTACAAGAGTAAATACACCGGGACCAACGAGCTTATCATAATTACTATTACTATTGAAATATCTCGAGGTTGTCGGATGATGTGTAAATTATTCACTGGTCTTAAGAGAGACAAAAAGAGATTTAATTACGAAAGGTTTTTTGTCTGTGCTTAGAGTGTTCGTCTAATTTAGACTAAGTTTAATGCGACGCTAAGCACACAGAAAATGGGATAGAGAGTAAACCAATGGAACGTATAACAGAGAAAAATGATTGCATTTGATTACAACAATTCTGTCAATGCATAGGTACTTACTTACTTGTTTTGTTTTTTTCAATTCATGGAATAGTAATATAAAAACATATACAAGGTACGACTTGCAAAAAACGTAATATCAGGAACATACAGATTTGTGATTTCCACTACTGCACGTTTCTGCATCACTGGATAATGATGCGTCCATCCAAAGTTAAAATTAGCTTACGCATGGTTTTTTCGTTGCTCTTCTTTCTTTGAATAGAAACGATCAGGTGCTTGTTTCAGTGATTCCCAACATCAAATGAATGATAAACGCACGCGCAGAGATCAGAGATCTGGAGACCTTGCGGGAATATGTAGTAATTGCTTCTTAGTGTCAATTGTGTCTTCAATACGTCCATATGCTTGACCAGGAAGCCACCATTGGGAAGTTGAATTTGGCATATGTGGTAATTCAAGGCTCGTCGACAGTTAGCAAATTACCTTAAAATTCATCCTATTCGTCAAGTTTGTACAAAACTGACCGAACTCTTTTCTTCAAACCTTTCCCTTGGACGCTCGGAAAAGATACTTTTCAGTTCAAATGTTTTCCATTGTGGGTGTTGGGTATGAGTTTGTCATTCAACTTATATTGTCAAGTTTAGGTGAATGCATCGAAATGGAAAAAATGTTCAGACTTTTCACAATCAATCGATTTAAGCTGCATGTCGGCATAAGCAGAGTTTTCTCTGTATTCTTTACAAATTTTTATACGCTTATATTCGACGAACGTTCGAAGAACCGCTAACATTCTTTTTCGTTTCACTCAACCATTCAAAAGACTTAACAACACATGAATGTGATTAGCAAAAAATCAACTGTGTATATTAATTTCGGAGTTGTATAGGGAGATTCAAAAACTAACATCCGTTGGAGAAAATGCTTTCAAACGAAGGACAAGAGCAAATCTATTAAGCGTAAGATTAATTTTAGCATAAGATTAAATTTTATTTTATAATTCATTTGTAGTTCCGAACTAAACGCATACATACAAGTGCAAGTCACATCGCCTTATGCACACACTTACTAACACATAAACATGATGGTGTATGCACATATACGAAGAAGGACAGTAAGAGCTTTCGAAATGCCATTTATCATGTGCTATAATGATTACAATAATCATAAATTATGATATTCTTTATAAAGAGAATTAACTGTGAAAAAGAGAAATAGTCAGATGACGAAGAAGAGAGAAGAATGGGGAAGAAAACGGCGAAGAATGTAAAAAAACAAACTTGTCATAACAATATGTCGGTAAACATGTAGCTCACATATATTAAGCAAATGCACTTATTCATAATATAATGGGTACTTGGGCTTATGAAGGTGGTGCTGACTGACGTCGGTTGGTATTGGTGGTGTTTGCTCACAATGAACGTGTTGAAAATTTTAAAATTTATGTAATTATAATAAAGGCTCAGTGTCGTAAACTTTCTACAAGCAGGATATCCTATTGTACTTAAAAAGTTTATGTTACCCAACGAATGTTTTGCCAGTGAGAAGAACAGAATTGAGTGCACTGTATGAATGGGTTAAGTACTGGCGGGTAGGAAAGGAAACGGAACCAAAGCAGTTATTGTAGTTTGATATTTATATCTGTGCATTTGTGTTAGTTGCGTACGCTACTGTAAACACCTCCTTCAACTTTTCGAGCATAAAGCTTTTATCAGCCTTAATGTTAACTAAAACGCCTTCTCTGGCTGAAGGGGTTTTGCACCTCCAAAAAAGCCCGTTTTAAAACAATAGCAGCAGTAAACGATAAAAAAAGCGATTATGTGATAGCAGATATGTTATACTGTCTGTAAGTATACATGCAATATATGTAAGTAATCGTTGGCTTGTTATTGTCTGCGATGGTGGAGATATGAAGAGTAATTGTTGTTGTTGTTGTTATTATTATTATTATTTGCTGCGTTTCTTTTGTAAATGTTGATAATTTATTGCGCTTGTCTGTTCTAAGCATGGTAAAGTGTACGCAACAGCAGGCTGAAGAATCCGAAAGGGTATGGCTGCAAGTATTATAAAATATTCTCCTATTGTTTGCTTGTACCTATTATTTTATTACATTATATGTACACCGGACTTTTTTGTTACACGGTAGATGTGTTCCTTCGAAAACCGTGCAAAAATAAATCGTGTAAAAAGTTACATGCGACATATGGTAAATTTGAGAATATGTTGCACAACTTTAAAAAATTGTGTAGGATGAAGATCCCTAAACTCCCCAAAACCGTGCAAAAAAAGTAATAACGAAATCCATATTATATATTTATAAAACAAAAACCATTCATTTTTTTTCATTGCATGCAGACAAATTAAAATTAGTTTTCTTTTTTCATTACTCAAATTGCTTATATAAATAATTCTTAATATCCAAGTTTCGGTAAGACTCTGACAAAATTAGAATTTTAAAAAAAAATTTTTTTTTTTGGTTCTTGCTAGACTTTCTTCTTCTTTAGTTCTTTTGACTGTTGCTGTATGCATGAGTATGTATAAGACCCAGTTAATTCAAACTAAAAAAAAAATTTGTTTTGGGCTTCACGTTGGAACAAAAAAATCCGTGAAAAAAATACATTGGTGAACCGTGTTATTTCAAAATCGTGTCAACAAGGAGTTGGGTGTATATAAGTATATACACATAGTATATAATTTTGATGTATCAGTTAGAATTCATGCAACGGCTTCTTGATACTCTGCATATATTTGCTCCTTTGCTCCACTTTTTTAATAAATTTTATTTACATTTATAAAGTCGTCTTAATGGGTTTTCTAACAGAACTGCAAACAATCAAAATGGATGCTGCCTAAAAGAGGGACGATCCTATGTAAATATTATTTTACGTACGTAGCTTTGTACGCTGGTTTAAGTTAAATTATTTTTGATTTTGCAAAATAATTAAAATAAGGCAAATAAATAATGCAATAACAAAAGCAATAGACTGTATTGCATGAGGAGACGAAAGGAGAACAGAGTAATGCAAGCTGAGAGGGCAAGAACGAGCACATCGCAATTTGCGGACATTTCGTTTCTGCCATTCTTCCAAAAACCCTCGTAACCCGTGCGTAAAATTAAATGCATATTTGAATATCATTCTTATATAAAGAAAACAACATTCCATCCCATATTTAATTATTATTACATTTTTCTCTTGTCTTCTCACTTTCCTCAAATATCTCGTTTCATTTAAGACTACGTGTGATAACTCTTAAGTGTATTTAAATAAAAGGAAACGGATATGAACACATTTTCAACGATTTCCTACTTTGCGGTTGATTTCCACTTATAAAATTCCGTAATCATAGCCAAGAGAGTGAAAGAAAGCAAGCGAAAAACGGAAAACGCAACTAAGAGTACAGAGGATGAATAAAAGAAATTGCTCATTCATCTGAATTGTACATTTGAGCTCTGGTGCGCGCTAACAGTTGCAATGGCTTACCAAGTACACAATAACGCAAAAGGGTGCATCGACCGAATCAATAATAGAAGTAAACAATTTCGTTTCACGTCTGGAGTAATTCATATCTCAATTATCACTCACAATTCTAATTGAAATACTATGGTTTGTTTTCGGTGTTGATTGCCGTCAATGCAGTAATGCTTCCAAAACGGATGCCTCTTAAAAATGAAAATATGAAATTTTTGATTTCGTTTATGCATACAACAGTAACTTCTCATTCAATACAAATGAGCCGACGATGATCATCAAACATAGTTTTCTTCCTTGTCCATAAAAACTAGGGCTAAATACATTTTTCGACTGTTGATTGCGGTGAAGCCTTCTAGTCTTTCAAGGAACTTGTCTTTAATTGATTTAAAGTTCCTTTCTTGGAGGACTATTTTTCACATCAGAAATAGAAAGAGGCGAAAGAAGTTCAATGAAGTGAACATGATCCTTCGTCGATCACGTTAGTCTAATTCTTGCTTAAAAGCCTTCATACCGTAGTGAACTATGTTGGGGTCTTCCTAAACCAGTCATACGGAGTCGATTTTTAAGTATTAATGGGCATAACATAAATTACCTCAAAAATGATGTATAGTTTTCAAGTCCGCTGTGGTGGTCCAGCAATATACCAACACAATTAGCTATAACTGTTCTACAACCATTTCGCAGTTTTGGTGCGCGCAATGTTCTTCGAAACGCTTTCTGCCAGGAAGAGACAAAAACGAAGAAACTTAACCGGCAGAACGAGGAAAAATAACTGGAATATTGGGAATGAAAAAAAAAATCTGGCATGGTCCCCATCACAAGGAGAAATCAGCAAACAAAACAGAAAGCCGTGTCTTTACGTTAATATGTATACATATAATCTGGTTGATTTCGATGTGTCATTTTGCTCAGTTGAATCCTCCTCTATACCTGAAATGATTTCAAATATTAATTACTAGATTATTCCATTTTCTTTTATTTTCTTATACCAAGCAATATTTGAATTTAAACTGTTTTGATGGCTACTTCTTTTTATTGTCAAATCTAAAGCATTTATTTTATTTTTTTTCTTTGCTAATGTTGAGTGTCTTGTATACTTTTTTTTTTTTTAATATGACCAATTATTTTATCTTCCAACGAAATACGTATAAAGCCCAATTTTGCAAAAAAAATTTTTCTTATTGATTGCTGTACAATATTGAATGCAACTGTGTACATACACTACGTTGGTTTCGTATAATTTAGGAAACCTCTATTGCTCTATTTCGGATATTATATCGACGCTATTGAAGGGGTATCACTTCTATAAATGCAGAAAATATTTGCGAGTGCACCATTTCACGAGAGTTTGTGGAGAATTAATAACAAAAAAGCCAAAAATTGTTCTTAATTTTGTTTCCGTAAGGAGTCCAAACAGCGAAAACCCTCCTTACGAGACAACATCATCCAATTGCCGTATTAGCGATGGAATCGACACAAATTGTTACAAATTGCCTTTTTAAGATTTTTGGCATGCACTTATGCATGGTGGAGTTCCGTAAGCTAGAAATAGACCAAGGAAGATTATCGTAGAGCTTTTATTGTAATTAACATGAAGAAGTAAGTGACGTACCATTTTATAGTAACATTGACATTACATGACAATTCACTAGCTGAACTGAACAAACATACTAAAACAACAAACGATCATTTCAATCCAATTCGTTTCAACAGTTTTTCATCAAAATTCAAACACATTTTTCTTGTATTTTAGATGAACTCTAGTTAACCAAGCATTTGCTATTTCGTCAGTTTTCTTTTAAAACCCTCATGTGATCGTTGCACAACGTCAGATTGAGGCACTGAACCATTACTGTTGTACTACCAACCTTTGCAAGTGTATCTTACATAATTCTTGGAATTCTGCAGGCGAAAAAGTAAATGGTACGAACGGGGCAAGAGCCGTTTTTCCCTGTCGCTAAAGATGTGCCTGATCCTGACAACTTCAATTTCACCTTCTAATCGCATTAGTTGTTGACAAAAGCAGCCCATGATCAACAATTCCTTTTCAGTCACATCAAAAGCAAAGCATTACCTTACATGCCTGTAATTCACGAGTGGATATTCGTCTATTCAAATTTTCGTCCATAGTACCCTAGTATGTAGCTTTACGCAGGAGGTTGAAAATTGGGTTTGGCCAATACTTACACCCGCAGTGGTATAAAAAAATGAAAGGTGCCGCTCTTCCTCAATCCTTGAAATTGACATGTACATTCTGCGATGAGTAGACAGCCAGAAAAAGAACTAACTAACTCCTTTACACTAAAACGATTTATTCACATTTAGATGAAACTTTCGTTGAATATAATGAAAGTTTATACATAAAGGAATTAAGAACTGGACGGAATCTGGCAAACTCACCGCCATTGACATTTATGGCGTTTCATGTGATTATTGATTGTCGTAAAAAAGGCAATGAGATAAAATATACATTCCTTGAGAAAAATTAATCTACCACGTCGTGACGCCCACTCTAGGTAATTTAGAATTAACACCCTGAGCTTTTCGCATTCTACGTTGTAAGCCCTTTCATTTGATGCTCATATGAACTGTATTTAACAAAAAAATGTATCCATCATGTCGTGGCGTCCATCTTACTTAATTTAGAATGACCACACTTTGCTTCTCGCATTGACTCTGCAAGTCCATTTATGTGATATGCATATAAAAGATATTATTATTAAATTAAATTAACCTATCACGTCCCGGTGTCCACCATATTTATTTTAAAATTAAAGCATTTTAGGCAGATAATACCTCTTCATTCGAGTCATGTCCAAAACAGTTTTAAATATTCTGTCTTCCTTACCCTATGATTAATAAGTTTAGAGCTTCAAAACGGTGAAAGAAAGAAAATTCAATAATTCGTAACTTTGTGTGATCACGACCACATTCGATTTTTACATGCAAATAGTAGAGTTCTTAGTGAAGTAAATGTGAAAAGTGTCCTATCGTTTATAATTTGAGAGTAATAAACAAAAACCTACAAATTTTTGTTTAGAAGAATGGAGTTGCGTTCACTTTACGGTTTACTACGTGTTAGCGTTATGGCCAATTTGGACCGTTTTCAATAACAACCTGCGTGCAAAAACTTCCAACGTTTCTACCAAATTTGAGGTTAATAATTTAGTTGTTTAGGTAAAGTGGTAAAATCATTATAGAAGTTGAAGTGAGTTTCGGGAGTTTTGAAAAGTCGTTCCACAAAAAGGCGACGGAAGTAGAGAAGGCGAGAATTGATTGTAGCATTTTTAAAAGGCACCATTTTCATCAATAAAGACGCAAAAAAAAAAAATGGTTTTCCTTGTTTAGTTCCCGGACTTATTCAATGGTTATTTTTAGTCCGCAATGGAGTTGCATTTAAACATGTCCGTTCGTAGGTGCCACAGCCACAATTTTCAATTGATAGAATTTTGAAGCGGCCTTGATTCGTCTATAACGCTTCAAAGGTGTTATTGACGTAACACTTAATACAGTGTTAAGGACGGCCATCATCATTAACTTTGATACACAGGGACTCTCGAATAGGCCAAAGTATTTTGGCACTTCCATTTTCTGGTTTGCAGATGGGGTTGTCGAAGGTCCGCTTAAGTGATATATGTATAACTTACTAATTTGTTCAATAATGCCCCATTATTGTCCCCGCCGCTGAAGGACGTGGTGTATATTCATTTTATCAAAACTATTACAACGCCCAAAGAAAAGCACTAGAGATCCCTCAAAGTATATACATTCTTGATCAGTGTGGAATTCTCGATTTAAACATGTCATCCTGTCTGTACGCCAGTCCGTCTGTCATCTGTATAATGTCTGTTGTAAACATTCTCTTGACCGCAAAAATAAAGCTATCGACTTCAAATTTGGGAGAAACGTTGGAAGATCTTGAACGCAGGTTGGTATTGAAAACGGACCAAATCGTCTACAGTACTACGTAAAGTGTAGACACCTCTCTTTCTGAAAATGAATATAAAATTGCTTTTTGCTAGTTGCTCACAGACTACCGCAGATAGATCTACAAAAATGTAACTGTGTATTCTATGGACCACGCTGTAGTGTCTTGACAAAAATGGAAAAAATCTTTTATCTAAAACCCCACAAAGTATATAATTTCTTGGCCAGTTTGAAATTCGGAATACTCCTAAGTATGTTCATCCATTCATCTGTCCATCTGTCCGTCTGCGTACCTGTGTGGTGTCTCTGGTAAATTTTCTCCCGTTACCGCAAAAAAAAATATTGCTTACAAATTTGCAAAAGAATTTGGAAGACACTTAAAATTTCCCAAGGACACGCCTACAACGCCTATATGCCTATGCGACAAAAATTTTTATTTTGTAGACACAAAAAGAAAACCGCCACACCCATTCCATGTTAGGGAGCATGAAAATTTTGTTATTTTGCTTTCTTGTCTTTTTTAGGATAACGGTGATGGGTGTAAAAGATTCGATCACGACAGTATAAATTTTTTTCTTTTTTTGTTGATTTCTCAAGTTGCGTATAAAATTCTTGTTACCTAAGTTTCGGTAAGCCACTGTCAAAATTAAAATGAAAAAAAATTTATTTGGATTCGCGCTAAAACTAAAAATCTGTGTATAAAAAGCCTATGACCAAGTCCCCGCGAATTAATTGCACCGCAATATTATAGACATTCTCCCATTTCAGTATTGGAAATGAACCGCGTTGGTCAAAGAATAGAACAAAGGTAGAATATATAAAAAACCCTCATTTTCTGGTTCTTCTGTTCGTTGTCCATAAAATTCCAAAGATATGACGGCAAAAATTTTCATGTATATTCCGCTAATGGTGTTAATGGTTACAAAAAATTTAAATGGCCCCGACCGCTCAATCTTACCGAGTATCGATAGATAAAATGTATAAAGGGTTCGGCCACAGACAAATATGATCCGCTCTTCCGATCTTCTATTGAATTCGTTAAACAAGGCCGCGACTCTTCAATTAAACGACTTTGGTTACTATAGCGTTTGCAATGTAGGTTTATTGGTGCAATATTGCTCAGTAATTTGCTAAGGCAAACATGCCTCAACGTTTGTGTGTATAGAAGTGAAGTAAAATAATGCTGAGGGATAACTCACCTTAAGATCTACATTGTGATTAATTTGTTTATTATACACGTTGTGCAATTTTCATACTATAGTTACTGTTGATATTGCTGGTATTGCCTTTGTTTGTGTTTATCACACGCATACAAAAAGGAGCATATATGGAGCTCATGTCTTCATTTGCACAGATTCATTTTAACAGCCATCTATCTGCAAGTAATCTTGCGATCGCATACATTCATATGCGCATTCATATGTAGACACATATATCTATATAGAGAAGGAGCTTTGCTTGCACGCACGCACGTACATAGTAAGTACCATATATTGGATTGTCGGTGACATATGGGTATTATTAATTCTTTATCTTCTCATCACACAGCCATACAATTCCTGTCTATACGAATATTTGTTTACTGTATCTGTATGTATGTATGTATGTATGTATGTATGTATGTATGTATGCGTGTGTGTGTATGTGTGTGTGTGTATGTGTGTATGTGTGTGTGTGTATGTGTGTGCGTGTGTGTGTGCG
>CCAG010008398.1:0-80482 GCA_001077435.1 Glossina morsitans morsitans
ATAGGTTATGTTGTAGTTTGTGTTCATTGTTTAGCTTGTCTTCATTTCAATTGATGTGAATTTGCAAAATGTTTCTGTGGTTGAAGAGTTTTTAACTCTTGTGTGTGTGTGTTTGCGTACAGAGGCACATTACATCTATATATATACACAAAATTTTTGTACTCATTTACAGATAAAACAAAATCTTCATTTATTTTTCATTTTGTTTTTGGAATTTGTCAACTTCTTTCTTATCTATCTGTTGGTGTGTTCGTCTGATCACATTATATATCTAGAGAACTGAGCTTGTAATTATGTTGCTATTGTTTTTAACACTATTGTTACTACTGCTCTAGCTCCTTGTATATATGTAAATATATACATAAGGAACATATTAACACAACATTCAAAATAAATTTCCCCGAAATTAAGTTTAACTTTCGTAATTTATTGACACTTTGTTGGTATGCATATGGGACAAAGTGTAAAGTGACTAAACAAAAGCATATTATTAATATTTATGTGGTGAAGTTTTCTTTTAAAAAGTAAATTCGATTTTGAAGTAAATTTAATTTAATTCTTCTTCTTCTTCTTCTGTTATTCAGCAAATTAACAACCCAAAATTCGCTGGAATGCGTAAAAGAGGCCCCCATGTGAATACAGAATTCTTTGTGGAGGGTAAGTTTAATTTTCAAAGCCTTAAATTTCTTCTTTCTTTCTTATTATTTTTAAATGTCAACAAATTTTGTTTTTAGTGGTTATTACGTTGATATCTTATTTTGTTCATTCATTTTCCGTATTCTTGCGGAGCAATAGTAGAATTGTATCTAACGTCAAAAACACTATACATAGGTTAATACTGGTCCTGTAAAGACAATGTCAGAAATTGCAAACCAAAAAATGTCCATAGAGAGTATAAGTGCATTTTGCAGTGGTCAGTTTGATTATAATGCCAAGGATCAATTATGAAGATGGAGATGTTTGCCAAGTACACCTTAAATTGCTTCTTAGATGTTGATGAAGAACTTTCAATCTTAGGAATTAGGAAGGACATCTATTCTATTTGACATTTTGTTTTATAGCTACTTTGACTGCTAACAGTTGGCTGAAATATTAAGTCTGGACATTGGCTTATGGTTACCGCAGTGAAAATCAAAAAAAAGTTTTAAGCTGTTGTAAAACAAAGTTTTACGTACGTTCCATTTACATTTTTACAATAGCATCAAAATATAAAATTTCTGAATATAAAATTTGTTGTAATGCAGATTATTATAGATTTTCTCTTACTTGTTTGTTTTGTCATAAAGCCAAACTTTTTGCCGTTTCCTTTTTTGTTTGTTTGCATTTTCGCATTAAAAAAGTTATGAATAAACCTTTAGAGAGACACTGTGTATATACCGCTTCAAACTAGTTAGAGACATAGTCGGCTTTAAAAAAAAACATTTCTTATATAGAATTTAAGTTCTCTTGATTTCTATACCCAGCACTGCGGGATTGGCGGAATACTTATTTCGTCATAACATTTTCAACACCCAAAAGGAAGCTTAAGGGACCCTCTAAAATATACGTATTCTTGATTAGCACGCAATCCTGAATTAATTAAGCCATGTCTGTTCGCTTGTGTGTCTATGCGGTGTGTGTTATTGGCACCCTCCTGGTCGCAAAAGTGAAGATATCGATTTCAGTGTTGCCATTTCTGGTATTGAAAATGGGCCAAATGCACACGCCCGCATTCAAGCGTTAACTGAACGCAACTCCTTTTTTTATCTTCTCACAAATTATAAACGATGATGGGCTAAAAGTTCAACATTTACTTTACAAATTTTTGAGGCTTGGTGCTTATTAGAAAGTGAAGGATAAATTTTATCCCATTCATTTTTTTATAATAATAAATAATAATATGGGGCGCTAAAGATTTTGACGGGGGCGAGAGATTCGACCTCGCCCGAATACAACTATCCTTCTTGTTCATATATTATTCTAAATACTCCGAAAATCGTGCTAATGGATTGCGTAACGGTTTCTGTCTTGATCAAAGGCTTCAAATATAAGATTGCGCTGGTATGAGAATTGATCGAAACTGTCCCGCGTGCTTCACACAGTGAGTCATGATCCTAAGTGAAATCGATTTTTACTCATACGATTTGACTATGAAATGGACAGCCTTAAGCGGTACGGTTAATCAAGCCGCCATAGAGACATGCTGATTCCTAGAAATCGTTCTCGTTAAGTTGTCCGCAAGTGCGGGGACCAAACGAACCAAATGAAATAGACACAGTTTGTTGTACTTTTGCCCAATGTTGCCTTTGCTATGTGTTTCCTTTTTTGTAGTTTTTTTTACGATTCCTCTCAGGCAAAAAAATATGTAAGGGGTTACATATTTGTCTTTTATTGTTTATACATTTATTGTTAATGCATTTGTTGTGTTTTGTTTTATTTATCTATTTTGTTTTTGTTTGACAAATGAAAAATTTTCATTTTGATTCATTCATAATTTAGACTTTTAAAATAAATAAGCAAAATATATCAAAATTTAATAAATAAATATATAGAGATGTAACTACATAAATAATAAAAAAGTGATTAAAAATTTATGGATTTATAAATGCAATACTAAAGAACACATTGAACTATTCATGTTTAACGAGGGAACATCATTCGCAAATACGCGAAAGTAACTGCAACCATGTGGACGTATGTAGTACACATTATTTCTATGGACTTGACTTTTCAATGAGCAATGTGATAATCCCGCGTTAAGTTGATACGCGAAATTTACGAAACCAATGAACATATAATGAACATATAATTTAAATATAGCTTATATTTATAATTTCGTAACTTAACGTAAGAGTACAATAAGTCTAGGAGTGTGATTCGGACAGAAACCGCTACTAGATGCTATGGTTTGTGTAATAGTGTGTACAGTGATGCAACTACTTACTCTAGTCTAGGTAACTTTTGGAAAAAGTCTTAGAAGCTAGTAATTGCACAAAGTTTATGTGCGACGACTTTGTTGTTCATATCCATAATATTGATGTAGCCTTAAAGTTGACTGCTCCGGTGCTTGTTAGGGTCCCGTAAATAAACGGAAATCCAAATTGTATTATTAAAGCGTTTACGGTACATAACGATCATCGAAGAGGGTACAAAATAAGTTTTCTTGAAAAAAATATCTTACGAATCATCTCGTAATTGGGTTACGTAACAGAAAACTCTTCGCGGAAATCAACTGCGAGTTAATTTGTACATATCTTTTCGTTTGTTACAATATCGCTACAGATAGCATCTCAATTCGTTAACGATAAATCAGATGTGGAGTAGATTTCATGTGCTGATTATTATTTCTATAACCAAATTGTAAACATCCGACCATGGATAAAAAAGGACCATTTACTCAAAAACAAATCAATCTAATCTAACTGACTTCAGAATCAGAGGAGATCTTTAGCGAAGATGAAAACGACAGTAGGGATGATGAAATCGTCTTCAAGAGATGGGTTTATTCTTAAGCTCGAAAAAAGTGATCCCGATGTGTATCAAACAACCACATTAAATACTATAATTTTTGGACGGATCAAAATCAACGAAATCCTCAATTATTTATGTCCCAAGGAAGAAGTGGTTTTAAACTGGATACGATAAATTTTACAGTGCAAATGCTAGTGACTATTGTTGATATTTAGGTCCAACTTTCATTCAAATCGTAAAAATTAGCGATGGTGCTTTTCCTTCAACGCAACGTGGCTGCGCTATTGGAGTACACAGAAATGCAATGGAGTTTTGCAATATTTTGATGATCAAAAATGAGTCGAAATAAATTCCAAATATTGCTTTACTTTCACCATATACCGTCTTTAGATAGATCACACAATGTATTTCCTACACCGGATACGGGAACGCTATAATTATCTGCCAAATAAAGATATCTGTATCGATGAACCTATGATATTGTGGCGTGCATGATCGCATTTCCACCAGTATATAAAAAAAACACAAATACGGTGTTAAAGTCAAGAGCTAGTGTATATAAATGGAAAGCCAAAGGATAAGTCTTTCTCACTGCAAACGTGCGCGCTCTTAAAGTAGATAGGTTGTTATCACAATGGAAAATTTTCAAGTAAACCGATTATACTACTGAAAATACAACCACGAAATATCTGACAATGACCTTTCAAACCAAGCACAAGACTGCTTTAAAAAAGGTTGAGAAGACGCTCACAAAATTTTTTATAAAATAACTTTCACTAAAATAAGTATCCGTATGAGTAGTCGAATAGACCAAGGATCGCGTCGAACAACTCGTTAGTCGCGGGTCCAAATCACAAGTGCGGTAGAGTTTTCAATACAGACGAGTATGCGATCTAAGTTATCCGGCAACCTTTAAATCCGTACTTTGAAGATTTATTTGCAAAACATATAGAAAATAATTAAATGAATAAAACTTATAAGCGTTAGATAAGTATACGTCGACGCGTTGATTTAAAGAAGAGATTCAATCAGTTTCAAAGAAAATGAAACCGCAAGATCTTTTTTATGTGAAGAGTATCCCATCTACTGGAAAAAAGCAGCATCTGACAAAGTCACGTCGTATTTGTACTAAAGGAAAATACATTGAGAATCGGTGTTATTTCTGCCCATTCTGTGAAGAGAAGTCACCACCTTGTGTGGACGAATGCTCTAAAAATTACCGCACAGCGTAACTTGCTAATTTTGAACAAACTTTGTGCGAATATATTTGCGGCTTATTTACAAAATTTTCTGTTTACCTAAGACAAGCTTGATTTTTTGTTTTCTTCTCTGGGGCCGTCTATTGGTATTTACATTAACATGGACGAAGTTAGTCGCGAAAATGCGGAAAGTAGACAAACTGCCAGTTACCCCGCGGTTGACGTCCTAGGTGATAACGCAAACTACAAGTTATCTTGTAATTGGTAGTCAAGATGTTAATGATGAAGTTTGCAAAAATAAAATCCCCTTAGTACATTATAACAATGAATATTAGATCAAATCATACAAAAGAATAAGGCGGAATTGACCCGAAGCTAAAAGTGCCTATGCGAGCGTAGAAAACATGCGCGCAAAATGCTAAGTGAAATGAAAAATTAGATGAAATTCCTGGAAGTCTTGGAATTCGAACCATCTGAAATCTAACCTGAGAAATGAGTTGCGGGTGTGCTAACAAGAGTGTGTTTAAGAATTGCCCGAAGTTGAGCATGGTAAGAACACAGTCAATATGTTAAAAATTAGGGCTGGTGTAGAGCTGTCGAATAAGCACACAGTTCTAGAGATTCTTCTGCGGCATTGTTTTTCGAATTTAGACCAGTCGACAGCTCGCTAATTCATAGCGATACAATGGAATATTTGTGACATCAATGGCGCGGCATAACAACATAAATGAAAACCGAAGAAATAATAAGCAAAAGAAAGTAAACAATCAAATAAGCAAAGCAATAAGTTACACTGCTTTTCTTTTATTAAAACAGAAACTGTACCTTTAAAAGCTTAATTTAACTTAAAAAATACAAATAGACAGCATATCACTCAATAAATCATCGGTCTAACTTGCCTTTTGGTGCGTTTTCGCATGCCAAAATGCGGACGCCGTAACCTTCCCTGTCGATTTTTGGCTTTTGTGTGAAGTGAGGAAACTTTGCGCCCACTTCTAACGGATCTTTGGATCGTGAATAAGTGTTCGGTCATAAAATTGTGAACGGGTTGTCTTTTGATATTTTCACGATCTCAGCTATCTGAGACAAACTTTGCGCACTTTCGTTACATGTTTCGGAACAACTGTCGAATTCAGGCGATAAGAGCGTTCAGCATCATCGGTATCCATGGGACTTTGCATAAAATTAGCAAGCTGTACACTAATTTGTTGTTTCGACAATCAACCGTCGCCAATCATAACGTCTTGCAAGCCAGTACTGATTGTCAACGATATTTTCTCTCGTCAAGAAGCAACGAAATTCAGAGTTTTGCAGACTTTTTTCAAAATAACAAAAGTAGTGTCAGTGAAACCTGTAAACCAACCAGTGTAATCTGTAAACCAACTGCCAGAATGTCAGAAAATTTTGACACGTATTGTTAGAGAAAAAATCATATGAGTCTTTTAACTGTCCATACTTTGCCATACATGCGTCAAACTGGAGACTTGTTATATTGATTTAACTTCATGAGGCTTGGCACGTCAGATAAATTCCTGCAAAAAATCAACTCCAGAAAAAAATTAGTGGAAACATCTTATAACGATATTTTGCTTTGTATTCCCCTTTTCATGTGTTACTCTACTGCGATTTTATGATCGAACGATTTTCTTTGGATGTTAAAGAAAAATTCATATTTTATCGACAGATATAACCTACTACTCGATTAAGCAAAATTAAAAAATTGGCAGCTGCAAACCCAAACGCAAAAATTATGATCGAGCTTACTCGTTCTCGATAACTATACCCTGGCTCCTGAAGTCGATCAAAATAAGATGTAAATTGATAAATTGAACGAAATATTAACGAGATTTTAAAATTACTGGCCAATCGAAATCAAGCAAGTTTGCTGAAATAGTAAATTAATTCGGATGCACCATGAAAAATGCTAAGAAAGCAAAGATTGACTGAGTGATTGAAGATTGATTGATTGATTGATGTAGATCCAAAATATATAAAGATTTTTAATACTCGGTGCAGGAAAAATGGTGTTGACTAACAGTGGTAGTGGAGAAAAGCGAAAAAAAGCTAAAGCGGTCATTGAGAGTTCCGTACCCAAGGACTGCGAGATTAAACTTTGCCTAGATTTAATTTATGCAGCATGATTTTTAAGTAGAAGAACGGGAAACTAATCGCAAAGATATGAGTTTAGAATACTTTACTAGCAAACTTCTAACCAAGTTCTTAAAACGTTTTCGCTCAAGTGTGACTCACCTTATGAATCACTTACATACACACATATATTTCTATATACCCCATATGACTATAAATCCTTTGTGTAATAAGCTAAGCCAGTTCCTCCGATAGATTTTTGCCTTATTATTATTCTTCACTACTCTGCCTTTGAGAGTCTTTGAACGCTTGAATTCGACGAATTTATCTTACTATGCTTAATGTTCTTCAGTACATTCGCGCGCGCCACGACTACGGCAAAGAAGAGTTGGTTATTCAAGTAATGATTGAATTTTTTAAGGCTTTTGACGAAATAGGCCATACTTTACTATTCGAGAAGCTACAGCTCTATGCTAGTTTTAATTCGGGGGCGATTATTAAATTTCATCTGAAAAAGCCATGTCAAGGCAGGCTTGGCAGCTCTTCCTCCTAAATAGGAATTATTAATGGAATTTCGCATGACTCTGTATTAAAACCGAACCGAAAAGAACTTCATTTTCATACTCTCTAATATGGGATGGGCGCGGCTGGTTTTTCCTGTTTTGCAAATAAAGGTTTTTGTCCGATTGGCACGTGGGAATTGTAAGCATGTCCTTTGAACAGTTCAAGTTCCTTCCAAATTCTTTTGCTAATTTGTGGGCGATGTTTTCATTGTCGAAGAATATTTATCATAGATACTACACGGTTGGGCAGAAGAGCCGACGAACAGGCGGACAGGCGGACAGGTACGGGAGCATTCTAAATTTGAAACTGGTCAAGCATTTATATACTTTATATATGGATTTTTGAAGCTTGTATGTGCGCGCTATAAAAGTACTGAAGAAAAGATTAAAATAAATTGGAATAAAGCACTCGTATGCAGGTATCCTAGTACTCAGAACAATTTCCACGGCGGCAAGCTTGTGCTATGTTATCAATATTAGAATAATAAATGTAATGTAAAGACAACGGCTTACCCGTCACATTTTGCGTTACGGACTATTCATTCTGTACAATGTAACATGCATCACATCTTTACTGTGGATATTTTCCTATCAACAATTATTTGTTTTTAGATGTTACAAAGGCTTCCATATTGCTGAAATTTTTTAATTATTGACCAATGGAAAATGTTAATGTGCGTGATTTCGATTAAACACTGGTTTGTTTACATTTCTTCATATTTAAATTGGTACAGCACACGCGTATACAGTTCTGTGCATAACACCATAAACTCAAAAAATACCTTCAGAAGTGTTTATCAATTTCGCTTAATAAGCTTGTATTCATCTTTCCGTTTCCAACAGAATCAAACTTATTTAGTTCAATTATTTGGATTACGTTCCACATCAAATAGTGCACCTAGTCTATAAGCGCATATGTATGCGTAGTCTTTGCAATTTGAATTTATTACCAGTGCAACCGATGAGATACTTACAGCAGATGTTTCTTAATACATGGTTAAAGGGGTTTTAATCGCATTGTATTGTGTCAATGTTCTTCAGGTACAAATCTTGGTGAGTAAAGCAAAGTTAAATAAATTGTATTGCTCTTCAAGGAATTAACTTTGCTATTTTAGAGAACTTTCAGAAATATCGTCGCATGTATGGCTAGTTAACGCGAAAAGAAGCTCCAAGAAAAATTGATCAGATGGTTGACCCAGAGATTGATTAAGCTCTCCTACATATAATTGCATTGATTAGCTAAGAATGCAGAAAGATTTGCATAGAACTAGACAATTACACGCAGTGGTGTTGTCGAGCCGGAACGCTCCGAAACATCGTTCCGGTACTTCCTCTTTGGACAGGAACGCGTTCCGGAACTAAAAATGATTTCTGATAACGAGAATATACGGTCCTATAATAATAATAAACATAAACATAATAATAATAAACATATATATATATATATATATATACAAAATGGGTTTCGTAATGATTTTCGTTTCCTTTCCTTTTTATGCTATATATATCCTGGCGACGGGCGAAAATTGGGGGAAATTTCCCCGCCGTGGTTAAATTTGGGACATAAGACCGCAAAAAGCGGCCGCCTACCCAGGATCGGCCCTGTCTATATAATTAAAAAAAAAAAAATTAGCACAACACCACTGATTACACGTTTATGTATCGTAATTATTACAAAATCAATTCTTTTGCTTTCATATGCAGCTTAGATCTACTCTTCAATCTCATCTAAGGAGAATACGTTAAGAAAACTACTACTTTAATTCAAACTCACGCAAAGATGAAGATCTAAAATGAACGTGTAGTAAAGATGTGTTGTAAATAAATAAAATAATAATAATAAATCATATTAGGTGCTGCATAAGCAATTCCTCACTTCGAATTAGTAAGTAAATAATCAAGTCGCTAACTATGTGATAATTGATATAATTTTACCCTTCAAGTCTTGCACAAATCTAAGAGCCTGAAATATCGGAGATTCTTCGTAGGTTCTTCGTTTAGTTCCTTTTTTCTTACTATATTCATATATTTTCTTGCAAGTATTTTCAATTTTGAAATAAGATTTTGGCTCAAATTTTATTTTCTGTCGTTAACTTTTCCATCCGGAAGTGCTATGTGATTCACTAAATATCTTATCCTGATCATGATTCTTTTTGTCCGTTCCCGATCTTTCTAAATAATATTTCGCAATGAAACGGTAAAAGAGAGAGAGAGAGAGAGATAGGTAGAGAGAGAGAGGGAGAATAATAGAATGGACTTCACGAATTCCTCGGAGTCATCTTCTTGGGGTTGGGAGACATGTCTTGCGAAGTATCTCAAATTAAATATAAACTAAACCTTTTAAGGTGGATGTATGACATACTTAGGTCATTCTTTATGTTTCGTGTACTCCGATACGATTTGAAGTAAAGTGCAATTCTTCAGCTGTACAAAGTCCACGCAGTACACTTAGACTATGGAATTTAAACATATTCAAGTGCTAGTAGATTCATATTTATTTCTATGATTCGCATTTACGAAATTTTTTTTTAAAATTTTAACAAATTCTGTAGTGATAAGTAGATTTCGAGTAAAATCAGGTTTATTTGAAAACTTTTTGTTTAAATCAATGCACAAAACTGTAACTAAAATAAATTAAAATAATTTACAAAAACATAAAGAAAACCATTTCTTGATTTTAAATATTATTCTTATCAATTTGTTATATATAAATTTGTCAGTCCGTTTATGTGCTTTATGTTCTGCTTTTCAATAAATTCATTTAAGTGGTTTTACTAGTTTTGTGGCAACATATTCCTTCCTCTATACCGTGCCTTTTGAAAAATTTTTTAAAAATTGAAAATACATTCAACCCTCTACAGTAATCTTTATATATTTTCCTACACATATGTGCGTGAATAGATCTAATATAAGGGACTACTATTGTTGCATACATTGTGCCATAAAATATAGAAAACATATAAAATTTTATTTACATTTGCATATCCTGATATAAACATATATATATATATATATATATATATATGTACTGGATTCGTATATAATATGCGCAAATACATATCGCACTTAGGTATCAGTGTGAGTGCGAGTGCATTTATGGGCAACGATATTATATGAGTAAGTGTCCATAAAAAAGTTATTCAAATATATTTTCTTATTATTCTTACTCTTGTTACTGTTGTTAGTGTGTATTTGCTTTAAGCAAACACTAAAATTGTTGAATGTAAAAAGTGATTTATTTAAAATTTGTTTGTGTATTTTATGTGCACATATACACACACTCTCTATTGTATATAAATCTTAAGTATGCGAAATTTGTACATTTCCGTAAAATGTACAATATCTGGTTTGGTTTGAATAAGAAACTGTTATGGCTCTGTTCAAGTCTCAGTACACTGAAGCATATTAAATGAAATAAAGCGTTTCATAATTCACATATTATATATTGTATGCCAGTTGTGCATGGCCAATTATTAATACAATGCCGCTATTGATTTTCTTTCAACCGCATTGAATCCGTGATTAGTGCTCTTCTTTACGTCAACATGGCTTCCGGCGGTTTTATTTTACTATTTAGTTTACGTAGCTTATGGCGATTACATGTCTACGAATAACGTTGGACAAGAATGGGGAGCTATTGTGAGTCTTTAGAAACTTGATGGGCACATCCAAGAAGCCGCACCTGACACTCTTACACTATCAATAGCTTCTAGTAGTAGTAGTAGTATGTCTTTTGACAATGCTAAATGGTCTGTTTCCACAGAGACATAAAAAAGTAGATCGTTTGGAAACTGTAAAAACTTTGCAATTACTATGTTATTTAAAAAAGAAATGAGAACATTGTAGACGGGAAACGTCAACTATTAGATACCTTACGTCACTTCGTCTTCACTCATGCATATTTTTCATGAAAGCCCGCATATTGGAGGTATCCATATATGCCATGGTATCTAAAAAATAGACCTACGTGGTCCAAATTCGGTAAGGGTGATTTTATGATAACTATTGCGAATTAATGTTCACCATAAAATATTAAAAATTATACCTTTTTATACCCTACACCAATATTGCGGACAAATGCAATACCCAGGCGGACTCACCTTGTATTATACCGATCGATTCAGAATCGTTTTCGGAACCGTTCAAAGCTTGTCTGTCCGTCTAGTGTATGTCTATGTATTTTTGTGTTCAATCTACAGGTCACATTTTTTGAGATATTTTGATCAAATTTGGTTGGCTGACGTACTTTGGTCCAAGGACGAACGCTATCAAAAATGGTTCGGACCGTTTCACTTCTACGATTACTCCCGATATAACGAAAGTTGTTACATAGAAAAAATATGCAATTTTGAAAATTTATCTGCAAAAGTGACTAAGTGGTAGTATTTTGGCTTTCCAAATTGGTGTTAAAATTTTGGATCGGGTGGGGCAATTTTTGTACTGTTTCTGGGAAAACTAAATCTTTATAGGCTAAAAAGGTCGAATTTCCAACATTTCATGGTGAAAATTGGTTCATAATAGAAAATTGACAAAGAAATCCTACTTACCGAATTTGTACCACGTAGGTCTATTTTTTGGATACTGCCGCGTATAAAGATTCTCATGAAACGTGAACTCTCATACGCGAAAAAACCCAATTGCTAATTGTTTGTGATGAAAATTTGCTCACGACAGTAATTAAGTAAAAAAATGAAGTGGACCTAATTTGAACCGCATGGGTCAATTTATTCCCCCTCTCCATATAAGATATCTTATCCAGCAAAAAACAATTAACGCTAGGGAATTTGGATCACATGGGACTATTTTTTTGGACCCCCACTTGTACAGGCGCTATTACGAAAGACAAACTCTTATATGTAAAAAAGTATCGCTCTCCAATATGCAGGCTTTCATGACGATTGTGGCTTAGCATGAAAATAACGTGTACTTTCTGGAGTATTAGTACCAAAACGAGCTAATAATTAGGCGAAATAGTGTAGGGTGTGTAATGGTCGACGTCGCCAGACTATAATATTCTTGCTTGTCATTATATAAAGATTTAGTTTTCGTCGGAACGGTTCTATGGTCCTCGCTTAATTAAATTTTTCTTACTATTTTAGCATATCCAAATACTACTACACACCGAGCTTTGTCGAGGAATTTTGAAAATTCTAATTTTTTCCATATGACGACTTTTTGAAATAGTGCGTTATATGGGTTGAGACCGAGAAAGTGGCCTGATCCAAACATGTCGGTGTACCGAATTTGATCAAAATATTTGAAAGATTGCGATCTATAGCTTGAACACAAATTTCCATAGACCGTCAGACGGGCAGACGGGCTTAGAACGATTCAGAAAATGCCCTTCTGCGTGTTACATACGTTCGCATAAACGTAACATGCCCTGTACCACAAGTTTTGTGGGATATAATGAGAACAGGTCATCAAACAAAATAGAATATAACAGTTTTCATGTTAATCTTTACAAAAGAGAATTTCGGAGATCTGTGAGCCAGTTCACTTATTTCCCTTTTGCTTTGGACCCATTCGCCACCCTTTCATGCGCTTTTGCAATTTAATCTAATTAATTGCATTGCGTCGTACCATATTTTCGTATACATTCGTTATTATTTATATACCCATCGTTTGAAGTGAAAATAAGATTAATAGAGAATTTCAGACAGCAGTTTGATTGTAAGTATGGAAAAGTTAAAGAGAAAATAGCAACAAGGTAGCATAGTTTATATTAGGTAATATTGAAAAGTCTCCGCGGTTTCGAGCTTCTTCTCGTAGCCTGGTCTTTTCAAATGATTCCAAGCTGTCATGCGGTTGAGGTTTAGTGCTTCCGCTATTTCCTGGCAGCTTGTGTGCCGGCCTGGCTCCACCAGTTGCAAAATTTCATCGACTATCTCAGTGACTGCGAAGTGCATCTTCGACATCGAAATTTTCAGAACGGGACCGACAAAACCACTCCCGTGCACTTGACAAATTTCTTTTTGCATAAGAAACTATGTTCACAAAAAATGTAAGCTGAAATATCACCTTTTAACCACATGTTCGTTCGCGACTATCAGGTTGGTGTTGCCCGATATATAGGCATCAACACCATACTGCGGAAAAAACCGCGGAGAATTTTCAATATGACCTAATATGTATATCTACTTAGTAGTATGTAAATGGATATTCTAACTAAGCAAAATGCATTCAATTCATTTAAACGGCGAACTAAACCAACGCTTATAAACGTTCAGGCTTTCAGTAATAGTTGTACATAAGATATATGATGTGATATGTATTTCGATATTGATGTCAATCACATGATAACATTATGCAACTTTGTATGTTAATCGAAAGTTGCAAATCGATGTGTTGGAAATTTTTATCATGGAGTTTGGGTGTACGTGCGAGCGTGCATAGCAAATATTTCATTTTTTCATAAAAAAATAATTTATCTTAAAATATTGAGAACATAATATATTGAATGGGAGGTTAGTTCACCAAGGTAAACTTATTGCATAATAGGATTTTCAAGCGAAAAATTATTTTTGTTTCCCATTTAAAAAAATCTTTTTTTTTACATCTAACGACCTGAAATTGCCACAAAAAGGAAAAACCTCAAAGCTTGGGAAAACAAAAGACATCGTTATTTCAAGGTGTCTAAGGAAGTATCATACACTCGCAATATATTTTTAAAAATAATGCATAAATGTCGTGATTTTATTCGTAACGCCCTTGCGATGAGGCGCAAGGGAGTACTCCCACAAAACCTATGCGCTTAATTGATAATTTCGCGGAAGAACAACTTTAAGATTAGATTTAACGACAATTCGATTTCTCTCTTTGAGGGGTTCTCGATTTAATGCTTAAAAACTCTGAACATACACAAGTTATCCTTCAGACATTACATATTGGTTTCTAATGATATAGGGCAGCAAATATGCATGTATATTTGCCTTTTCTGAAACGCGACTATTTGTGGACCTCTAGAAAAATTCGCCAATTTGACACTGATTGTGATTTGACATAAAGTGTCACAGAAATAAAGATAGAAATTGAAAGTCGAATGGGCATGAAAGTCAAGGATCAAAGATCAATGCCTACATGCACGACCACAAAGTGGAAGAAACTGAAACAACCTTCGAATGTGCGGAAAATGGGTTCAAATTTTCATCTACCACTTGCGGCCGCGCGAAGATATTTGTGTGAAATTATTACAGATATTCAGCAGAGTCAACTCCATGGTCAACGCAAAAAAAGTTTCAGATCGACTTAGTAGGACGCCGGTAGCCTATGGTTAAAAATATGTGCTAGCATGTACATATAGCTCGTTTTTCGCTTATTGAACGGCTCTAGATACTAAAACATTTTACTTAATGTCTGTTTCTAAATAATTTCTTAATAGTGCACTTACATGTGCACACATTGTCATCAGATATTAGATCGATTAATTGAATGGTTCAAAGAGATGTAATATTTTGATTGGTTATATATATTCGATCAAAAAAAAAAAGATCTTTCGTAGCTCAACGCAGTTTTTGTATTCACCAAACTAATACTTAGCGTAAAAAAGAGTTATTTAGGCGTTAAAAGTAAGAACAGAGACAACGAAATAATGAGATCGTCCGACATTTTGTTCAAAATTCGAACTAATAGATTAAAGAGAACAAGGAAGAAAGTTATGTTAGGCTGATGCCGATTCTTCTATACCCACCACCATTCATATACCGTGGTGCGGTAAGGTAACATTAGTATTGCAAGTTTTTACTGGCAGAGTATTATTAAGGGGTTTTAGAAGTTTTGGTCGAACGCTACTAATACGTTTTTTATTTAAAATAACAAAAAGTTTTTATCCTACTTATTATTTATATACATAGATTTTTTTTTTTTTTCTTTAATCCGCATGAGTAGCCGAGTAGGCAAAGGATCGCAACTAGCAAGTCAATGGTCTCGTGTTCAAATCTCCAGTGCGATAAAGTTTTTAATACAGACAGGCATGTGATCTAAGTTATCCGACGAACTTTAAATCTATTCTCTGTAAGTTTATTTACAAAACGTGTAGACAATAAATAAAGAAATAAAGCTTTTTTGTGAAATTGATCATGAAGTTTAAATGAATGTAAAAAGACAATTTATTTTAATTTATTTAATCTGTTCGCATTCTACTCTCCAGCACGTCGTGACGGCTGTCATATTTAATTTCAAATTAACACATTTTTATAAAGAGACATATCTACATGTATTTATTTACCTTAAGAGCAATAAGAGGGAAATGTCACAAAATTGAAAAAAATGCAAATTT
Source organism: Glossina morsitans morsitans (assembly GCA_001077435.1). Classification (NCBI taxonomy): domain Eukaryota; kingdom Metazoa; phylum Arthropoda; class Insecta; order Diptera; family Glossinidae; genus Glossina; species Glossina morsitans. The sequence goes on from CCAG010008398.1 coordinate 15,579, forward strand.
CATGTCGGTAATTTAACTCTTGCGACCAGACAGAGAGACAGACATACAGACAGGCTAACCAACAATATAAACAGTTTATAGACTTTGTGAAGCTTTCTTTTTGGTGTTGCAAACACTATGATATAATGGGCATATTTTCATCCTTCAATGGTGGTTGGGTATAATAAATGAAATGCTCTACGAGCGAAGTAATAGGGTAGCAATCCGTTAGTCAGATTTAATTAAATTAGGAGGCTTACTTTTGTCTTTCGAATAAAGCCTTTCGCTTGTAGTGGACTTAGAAATGGAGACGAATGTATTTCAGAAACACAGCAATGTAATAACGAACGTTTCTTTCTTTTATAAGCTACGTGAAAGCTTTGATCTGCAAGGAATTTTTTTACGCTTGATGCTGTTTGGTAATTTTTGGAAGAATTTTTAACTCATATATAACAACTCGAATGTTTTCTTGTATTCTAATTTTTGTATCTTTGTATTCTAATCTAAATTTTGTACTCTTTGTATTCTAATAATTGGTGTCAATATTGAACTTAATCAATCAATAAATCAACTGGACTTATGATTGAAAGACTTGATATACTAACAACATATGTATATATATGCATATTTGGTATTTTCACACGTATACCCAAATATCATTTGTAGGCCAAACGGAAGTTCTAAAGACTTAGTTACGCAATTTACATATTCTGCATACAATCATAGTATTACAGCATTACATGTGCACAATTATTTACTGTCGAAGATACCAAAAGTATTTAAAACTAATATTTATCCAAATAGTCGTATATGTTTTTTAAATTGTTGACAATTATGTTTTAATTGAATAAATGTTGTGGTTGAGTTGTTTACAATATGAAAATTTTGTGAGATATAGAAATTACAACAAACGAAAAAAAAAAAAATGTTATGCAAGAGCTATGTGGCCATCTCCGCCAGATTATTTTAAATTAAAATTTTTTCTTAGAAAGAAGTAAAAAAAAAAAAAAATGAACTGTTGCGGACTTGACTTTCAGTTTAAGAAAAACAAACATGTCAAAGGAATGTGGTTGTTGTTGTTATTATTGTTGATGTTTGATCAAAAACAAAAGCAAACTTTGATGAAACTTTACAAAATGCTGTCAATTTAATTGATAAGGTTTTTTTTTCTTCTTAACTTTCTGGCTTTGATGATGATGATGATGATGATGATGATGATGATCATACAACATATTCAAGTAACACATTGAAGTGTAAGATTATTATAACATTTGCATACCGTTTGCTACACCTACCTAAGGATGAGTGATGTCATGCAACATAAACTGTATTTGGTGATCAACAAAAGGTTGCAAGTTGTGTTAATGGGATCTAACAACTTGTCAGCTTGTATGTTTATTTTTTACTCACAAAAACCAGGACGGGAGGTGAAAACTGATTAATTGATAGAACAATGAAAAATTTAAGTTCAACATTAGCTATATATTTCTTTATAAATTTTTAAAAAAAATACTTTCAACATTTTACACCAATTATCCAGAAAGTGAACAGTTTTCATATACTTTCTTTATAGATTCCTCCTAAGTCGACTGCATCTTTCTTGCTTAGTTTTTATTGTTTTGCTTCTTGTTTTTTATTATATGCTCATGCTCTTTCTTTTGTTTGACCACTGAGACCACAAAATGGGATGCTACTGACGTTATTGTCAGACTTATATATAAAAAGTCGAAGCTTAATTTTTTGCATAAAAGAATAAACCTAGAAAAAGCTGCAAATTTTCTTTGAATTCATCTTCACAAAATTGCGTCAACTTGTGCAATGAACAAGACAAAGAAGGCAAAGAATAAATATCTACACAGATTTACCTACACGATGTACATTAGATACCCTTGAGATATATTCATCACTTTATATTTTTAATCTTTTAATAAAAAATTCTTAAGTAATCCTCACAAATTATTAATCTCTTTAAAGTATTATGTCTGCACCGACTTTCAAGCCAATATATTGGAGACGTCATTCGTTGAGCAATGTAATATGAAAATTTAAATTTCCATTTGAAATATTCGTCGTTTAAGTGATGTAAACAGCTTCTTATCCTGTTATCGTTAAGATATTCGTGTACAATCGCGTCGAACTGGTCTCGATCTTCACGTGATTTATGGGAAGGAAGTTGTAACGTCCGCGCACATAAGGTAGGAGGGGTTCCGTCGGTCGACTTTGTCACTGCTCTATCCCAAAAGGGTAGTGTATCCATAATAACGGAGTCCCGTTAAGTAAAGTTTCTTTTCATAATTCTCAGCTCGGATAGTAGCGTTATGTAGAGAGAGAGAGAGAGAGAGAATTATGAAAAGAGAACAATGTCCAAAGTCCGTCTGCATGGCATGAGGATAGTTTACGGCGAGCTTTTGTTCTGGTTTTAAAAATGAAGTAAAAGAGAGATCGGAAAAGGCCGGAGTACGATACACAGTTGATAAAATTATTCTATTCTTGATTATTACGGCTGATAAGTGAGATAATTAAGGTGTAATTTAAATAAATCGTGAGTTAAATTGAAGACAAGAAGAAAAAAAAAGAAAAAAAAAATAATTTAAAAGTAATTGAAACGATAAACTCATTTTTGAAGAAAGTACATTTTGCACATTACTGCTGTGCTCCATATGTGAACTTAATTGTGTTAAATATCGCACACATAAATACATATAATTGTAAAAGCGATTTCTTTGCATTTACGTACTTAAAATTGATGTACTCTTTATTGTAAATTGTGGACAATCCCGGCCAAAGGCGTTGTAAGAAAATAAGGTTAAGGTAGGGTGTTATAGTGTTGCAAAAAAACTAAGCATCAAAAAGGTTCCGTCAAGGCGGGGTATAAGTGCGTGCGCGTATGTCCATAGGAAAGTGTTCTATCTTCTCGTTCCAGCAGTAAAAAGATTGGAAAATGATTCTTCTGATACCATGAACACATGACGCTCTTTTAAATTCTCTTGGTTTAGTCCTTGGCACTTGCGTTAGCTGCTGTTGCCTGGCCCACACCTTCTACGATTGTACTAAACATCACTTCATCAAAAATATCAACTCTCTGGACTTGGTGAGTATTCAGCATATTTTACAGAGACTCAAGCAGTGCATTAAATTTTCAAAAAATTGTGTAATACCGGGAAATTTCGAAGGATATATAGAGTTCTGGTCATCATGAAGAGAAAAGCCAGTGCTATCGCATTTGCTTGCCTGCCCTTCCGTCAGTTTGGCTTTCCATCTGTTGGCTTGTATATCTATGCTTCCCTGCTGCCATTACAATCATATATTCAAAACTTGGTGTAAGAAAACAAATTTTCTTTCAACTTCTGGACAACCCCATTTGCATCGTCTCCCATGAGTAACGATCTTTAGTTTTTTGGCTATTTTGAAATGAACTTTCTTTATCTCAAGAATGCCTCTACGAATACCTCTCATAAGTTTTGTTTCCCCTAGCGCACCAAAGATGAAGGACGGACGAAAAGACATAGCCTCCTTGAAATCTCTGAACCGTTACTCTTCATGTCAATAATGAAATAATGTATTTAAAAATTATATAATCATTCAATAGTTCAACATTTCTCTTCACATTTCGACCCTTTTTTAATGAAACGATTTGCTCTTTATTATTATCATTTGATGCAAATCAAATTCCTTTGATTGCCTGCTTGAAGTTTGTCAACAGTTGACAGTGGCTTGAGCGTTAAGTGAAAGAATAAGGTGAGAGGGGCAGCAATTTGAATTTCGAATTATGCAGTTTTGCTAAAGCTCCGAATGCGTTGATGGCTTCGTATTTCCCAGTGGGTAAATGCGATATTCGTTTGGGCAGCCGCTTTCTGCAAAGTACTAAACACACTGCTTTTAAATATCTTTACGATACCAGCGACCACTCGCTGCTTTACTTTTCGAATGTAAAGAATAATTTTTGGGAAATCTTGTGATATATTTTCTGGTGCAACCACTTTCTTTCGGCATTCGATGGAGATTATCGAGCACATGTTTAATTATTAAAAAAAATTATTTTTAATATTTCTTTAATAAATAAGGAAAGATGAATATTTTGTTAAAAATAAGGCCTAAATTAATTTATTGAAAATGCTTTACGTATTGCTGTTAAGAATTTTATTTTTAAAATATTGTGTAAAATGCAAAGGAATAAATTTTCAGAGCTATTTCGTAGGATGTTTTAAAAAGTCGTGTTCCGAGAAAAGCGCGCTTGTAGTTTCAAGTGCCCGTACGTAGCTGGAAAGTAAGCTTTTCAGACATTTAAAGTTTTCCCAAGCCTACAATAATTTTCTTACATCATTCCTGAGTGATGAAGGCATCAAGAACAAAAGTTGATTTTCTGAAAAGCTGACACTGACATTAATCTTTAAATTTAATTTACTATTTGTGATGAATGTCTGAAACCCAGTTATTTTTCAAGAGATCAAATTGACTTTTAACCAACGTCTAAGTTGCCTTTTCTATCTATTCTTTACAAATCAGTTCTTTTACTCCTTTTGAAGATAATCCGCGTTTGGAGCCAGTGTTTCCCAACCTACTTAACTTCAGTATTCGCGTCCAGTATTGCTAAAAAAAAAGTGTTTCTATAGGCGCTTGCATGCATTTTGATCAGTCCATTTTTTGATCAAATCCATTAGTGAAAATAATAAAGCAATTGGAAGTATCAATGTGCAGAGGAGTAAAATGTAATTATTTTGACCATTCTCTACATAAAATAACAGTTTTCCATTTAGTGTTATTAAGTTATTCAGCGTATACAGATTCTAATCATCGAACGCTCAAAATTGCATTTTCCACATTCACGGCTTTTGTTGCTTGATGAATGATGAAATCTGCTGCCGAAGCCCATCAAACACTTTTAGAAGCATATGGTGATGCTGCTCCATCATATCTTAATTGTCGCTGAGAGTTTCTTAATCGCTCTCAGTCTCATACCTGCCTAATAAGTGCCTTAATGAAGTCACTTTAACATATTTTTGGTTACAAATGCCTTTAGATGAACTTAAGCACGTTGTGCAGATACCTATTGGAGACGGTATGAGTTTCCTAGCAAGACATTAGGCTGAAACTTTCTTTTATTTTTTTCGTTTGACATAGATAGTCTCCTCAAAATTTTCAATTCACAATTTCACAGCTCGTGTATTCTTTTCTACAGAATTAATATCATTTTGGTTTTCGGGTGACTTCGCATTATGTATGGCATCATCACCGATTTTGTTGGATTATATATGCAAAAGAGCTGTAAAATATCTCTCTCATATCTATCAAAGGAGACGACATCCAAATAGCTCTCGTTTTGCGTTAGTTTTGATTTTCCAGAGTTTCATTTATGACGAAAACAGCTGTAAAAGAAAAAGAACAAACCAATTCTAAAACAAAAATGTTTTGCGCACAAACAAAAACAAACCAAAAGAGTTTAAAGCGGAAAACATAATGCTTCAACTAGTTGAACACCTAGTTTGCGGTGCGTTGCTAAAGCAAAATCATAAACACTTCTCACATTACGTAAGCGCTTCTTTATATAAATCTTAATGAAGTACGAAATTAACAAAGCGAAAAATTTCTTTGGAAAATGATTTGTTGAAGCAAAATACATTTAATGGAGCGAAACAAATTTTTCCATATAGTAATAGATAACAATAGATACTTTAGTTTAACGTTTCCTTTTTATTTCATTCATTTTGCGCTTGAAACATTAGCCGAATGATTTTGCTTCTTTTTTTTTTTCATAGATACATCGCTCTTTTATCACTCAAAAGTATCGAGCGCAATCATTTCTAAAGTTTTTCAACTCGCAATGATAACGCAAGCCTGTAGGCTTGTAAAGGCTGAGAAGTAGGTAACAGATTGTGAAATAATATTAATAAATAATCAATTAATGTTAATCGATATAGAATACGCATTGGCAGAATAGCTCGCGTGCTCACTTTACCAATGATAAATGCTTGGTGAAAAGACGCAAAGGTTAGTACTACGTTTGTTTTTCAAAAACATAAAAATTAAGTCTATGCATTTTTTAAGGTCGGCGGCGCGAAATGCACTTGTAGACTACTATCGTTTCCCAATGTGATTTTACTTATGGGTAAGCAGATGCGACCATTTGCGTATGTTTTCTGGACATTTAGTGAATCCTTTCTACTCACGCGCGGTTGCTGAGTGAAATTTTTAACTGCGTTAAAACCAAAATAGAGTACACCCTGCTTTGATGCCCACACAGTCTAATTAGTGCCGTTATGCCTTGCGTATAAATGAGCAAATTTAAATCGTTTGAAGTTCCAAAATTCGAGGAGGAAATGGAGTTTTTCCCCGATATTAAACACTTTTTATATATGGATGCTTCAATTGCCAAATCGATTAACAGCATAAAACAAGAAATTGAGAAAAATGACAAAATATTATATGTTTTTTAAAATTCGCTAAATGGCTACAACGATTTTGTCATTTAGTGGTGTTAGTACTTATTATGTACACTTAGGAGCTAATGAAGTGCTTTGATATTAAAATTTAATGAAATTTCAAAAGTGAAGTTAATCGATTTGGCAAGTGAAGCATTCGTATATGAATAAAAAAAAAATAAAATTATAAATATATATATAGAAAATGAGATTTTCTCTCAAGTTTTCTGTATAAAATGTTTGCAAAAATGTTAATCGGTTAACGTTAAGTGTAGCTACAATAAATAATAATTTCAATAACAGCAGCGTTGCCCTCATACCAGAGCTCCAGAGCTTCCTGTTTTATTCTTGGTCTATGTAGTGTTAGTTCGCTGAAAGTGATTATTATTTCATCTATTACCTACAAGTTTTATATAATTCCGTTGATATCTATCTCTGTATGATAGTGGCGTTGTTTACATAATGTTGGTTGTTTATAAACAAACAAACGCCAAACCTACCCCCTAATTGCCCTTTAACATATCATAATAAATAATTGGTAACAATAGTGATACGTAATGCAAAGAGAAGAGATTATCTTTCTTTCGTCGTTGCAGCTAAGAGGAGTTGGTAATAGGTACGTAATCAGTGCCAAAGCTCTGTTAATTTCTTTTATTTTTGACTGCTTGTAAATAAAATTGCTTATCCGCAAGAGTAGCCAAGTAGGTAAGGTTTCAAATCTCAGTGCGGCAGAGTTTTCAATAAAACCGGTAGCCTTAGACATACCGATACCTTTAAGACATTAGCCATACAAGTTATTTCTTTGGCTAAATTAATAACATTAATAATAGTAGATGATTGGAAAAGGAAAAGAAAATCGCCAGCTTCTTTGTTCGCATTTACGTTTCTTTTATAGTCATAGGTGGCAAACTGAAAACTGCCACTAAGGCGCCAGCAATTGACAGGTATATAGCGTAGGTGCATGTAAAACTTCAAAGATTACCTGAATTAGTATTTAAAACACGCCAAAATTTAAAACAGAAAATGAAAGCCTATATCATTGGACGATAACTTATGATTTCTTCGTCTTAACGTCAAATAAAATCATGAATTAATTACAAAAAATTTTACAATTAAAAGAAATAAAGAGAACCATAACTTGACAAAGTAGATAGAACGCATAAGTATCAAATAATGGAGTTGGCATTTGGCTGAGCCTAAAAAAAAGTAGGCTGCTAAAATCAGCCAAATATTCCAGCATTGAAAATGACTTTATTATATAATTTAGTGAACAATAACCCACAGATCGTTGATCGTACGTCACGTTGATCGTATCTACAGTGGGGGTTCAGTCGGTAAACCCATAACACTTACTGATTAGGCATGCAGACTTTCCTACGTCATTCCTTTTTCCATTCCTTCTTCTTTCCGGCCGTTACCGTGTCGCACTAGTAGAGGACACTCCCTAAATGGCTGCTCATTTTACAGAAACAAAAAAAAAAAAAAATTTAGATTATTCTTAATACGATTTACAGCAGCAGGAACCAAAAAAAAAGGATTACGTTTTCACTGTATATCTTTCCCGTTTGGGTTTTTTTTTGGATTTACTGGTGCTTGAGTTGGTTTTAGTTTGCGATCTTGAAGACTTTGCACAGTTCTAATTAGTTTCAATTAATAATTAGGTTTTACAAATTATAGGATTCATTTTCCCATTTTCGCACTTCTTCAACATTTCGAAATCGCGTCCCAGACAAGCTATAATGCGTAGATCTGAACAAGTGACATATGAAAGGTGCTATATCTATTGAGTACGCTGGCTGCGGCAGAAGCACCCATTAGAGTTACAACGGACAAGAGTTTTCATGCAAAAGAATGACTTTGCGTCTTTTGACGGCCATTGCCGGCCTGTTTTGCAAGAATACATCTGCAGTAACAGTTTCTTTCGTTTTTAGTAGCTCGTAATACACTACACTTTGCTGTTCCCACCATATGCACTGCAAAACTTTATAACCATGAATATTTCCTCTCGGCGGGACGTGGATGGCTCTCCTGGACTAAACGGTGATTTTTGCGATTGGAATTGTCATAGCAGATCCAATTTCATACGACGCAAAAACTCTTTCTTTCTTTTCCTGGCAAGCAATGAACCCGCGATGTTGAGACCGTTCGAAATGACATTCTCAAGCAATTCGTATGGTAAGCACTTTCCCTCCTGTTGAATATTTCCCATCGCATGCAAACGTTTAGAAGCAGTTGTTTCATCAACTGCTTAGGTGATCTTTGAGATTTTGAGCTGGGTTTACGTCCAACAACTCTCGTAATTCATTGTCTTCGAACTGTTTTGGTCCTTCAGGACGCTCTTTGCCATTGACATTAAAACCACAACTTTTACCCCGTTGCAATCAAAACCTACAGTTGCGATATAATGTCCAAAATGCGAGTTTGAGCTTTCCATGATCAACGTCTGAACTGCACACTGAATAACTGTAATGGAAAACTGTTATTTTATGCAGAGAAAGATCGACATCATCGAGTTCAACCATTATGTGCATTGATTGATACTTCGCACTACTTTACCATTTCCACCAATAGATGTCGCTGATCAATGCAATACGTGCAAGTGCTTATTATAATACTTTCCAGCTTACTTTTCGTTAGAATGTTTCTTTGATTTTCGTATTAATTCAAAAAAACTCTTTAAAGTTTTATATTTTTTCAAAACGGGTTTCAAATAGATTCGTTTATAGAAAGAGAAAAATTTGTTACCGTGAAATAAAACGAAATAAACTAAAATAAAGTGAAATTAAAAGTAAATAACATTAAATTTAATAAACCGCAAAAATTTGTGTGCATTGTAATGCTTGTTGCTCGGCAAAGAATGCAAGGAATTCGTACCAGTTGTTATTAACTACAATTGTAATAAAATTTTCTAGACAATAAAAAATAACATATTACCATTGTTGTATTGTTACATTGAAGTATTTTTATTTTTTTTTATTTTGCTTTGCTTCTTAAAAAGTTGTTTTGCCCTGAAGCAGATGTTTGCAATATACTGAGCACAATGCAATACAAAACAATGCGTTCTTGCTTGCAATGCCTAACCAGCATAGCACCGAACAATATATATATATGTAATCAACTAACCAGCTAGTTATAGTAGGATTTCGAACGGACCAAAACATTCGTAAGCGGATACAAATAAATATTTTAAAGAAATGATATTGCTTTGCTATTGCAAAATGAAAAGTTTTTATATAAAAGAAAAGAACAGAACTGAATTCCACACACAAGACCCTAATACTGAAAATTAGAAATTGAAAATATCAGAATCATTTTCAAGACTACTTTTGTTTTATGCTAAACTTAAATAAAATTGTTAATTAATTAAGGTTTTGCAACATATTTTATTTCCTTTACTACGACTTTTGAAATGGAAAATTAGAGAAAAAAAAAAGAAAAAGGAAATTGTTAAGACTTTGAGTATAAAGCATGACACAGCATTGCATATAAAAACTTTGTCCTTGATAAACTTGTATGGAAAATAAAATGGTTTTAAGCTCTAAACAGATTTATTATGCAGAACTTTTAATTTTCTACAGAGAAATTTAAATAATATTTTCAAAAAAGCTCTGACCATTGCTTGTTGTGCATTTTACTGCAAGGTGTCCCTACGACATAACTTTTAAAATGGCAAAAAGGATCTTTTGATAGCGTCGTCCCCTCTTCTTCTGCCCTCTTTTTGCAATTATATGCGATTTTTGTTCTAATTCCCTTTGCAGTTTTGCCTTGTAAATAAATGTCCCACGTGTAAAGGTAGAATACTAAGTCCTCTAGCAACGTTTGTAAACTGCCGAAATTCATCATCAATCGCCGGACATTTTACTTGCATTAGTAGTAATTTGCGATCGTTGTAATAATCCTTAGCCATCGCCAAGAGGAGCCTCTTTCAGAATAACTCGACACAGCCCGACAGTTTGTGAAAATCCGCACGAATAAACCTTAAAAGTGCACAAAGTGAAATGAATGTTATGACTACAGGTGAGAATCTTAGCGCTTATCTAAACTTATCGATTACGTATAGTTCTTTACAATAATGGAATAGGTCGGTGTGTAAGATTAGGTTGATTGCAGATCTGCAACAGTGTGAGGGTATTGAGGCTTAGTGGGTTATATAAAAGAATGAACGCGACTTTCACTGCAAAGCCATCAATAATGATAGCGGTTCCGGTGGTGACAAGCCGCAAGAACACGTCCCTGTTAAGTGTTTTCGACAACACGGTACGCGAAGGCAAAAAAAGGTAGACAACAAAACTTTACTTAGAAGTTAGTTAATAACAAATCGTAAGTTCACTTTATGTCGATTGTTACACTTGGAGTGCTCAAAAATGTATATAGTGCCTTTAGATAGGATCTCTAATTTATATTATGACAATAATAAGTAATATTCGAACGGACAAGACCCGAAGGAGAATTAAAGTGTTGCAAATATAAGTTCCTGTAAATAATTTGCAAGTAAGCCTCCTAAAAATTGTAAGTATTTCACTACTTCTATCCTAAAAATCATAATTCGGCGGTACGAACTTAATTTCAAACGGAGATGAATAAATAACTCGGATTGTTTGTGTGAATACGCTATGGGTAAGGACTTCCCAAGCATTATTATTGTATATAATGATTCGGGGAAAGGAAGTGAGTGAATGAGTTATGTAGAACACCGTGCCATTGCCGTTATCGTAAAGGAGCAGAAAAAAAATTAATTCCTTCTTATGTCTGGCAGGTGGCACGGCACGTAGGTCTTGGTTTTGTAAAGAAGCTTTAATTTATAGGATTTAAAGCATTTCACTTAAACACGAGCATACGAGATAATTCTTTTTATTACAAGGACGAATATGCAAATGCATATATTTGCATATACATAATGTGGACATTGGTTTGTTGAAGTCTTTAATTTTAGTAAACACTAGAACAATTAGTTAGTTGGCTTAATCAACAACCATTTTCAATTTATCTATGCACACCTACAACGACGAATGGGTTCGAATGTATTTTCATTTGTAATGTTTGTCTGACGATATCCTCTGAACAAACGATTAAGTTGACTAATTACGCAAAAATTACACAACCAATTTCATATACATAGAGGTAATTCAAGTATTCAAACAAATTTATATGATATTAACTTAAGCATCCATATGAATGGGATCATGATATATATATATATGTGCGTATGTATACACTTGAGTTCTTATACCTGTCCGATAAGCAAATTAGTGAATGTTGTTTATATTGACAAAGGCATTGTATAAAGGTATGATAGGTGTACATAATCGAGAATGTATATAAAATGTAAAATGTATGACCCTGCAAACACTATTTTACGTTGTTGGAAATTCAAATGCCCAATAATCGGTTTGTAATTGCAATAAAGCTGTTAAGTGTGATACTTGTACACACGTCACTTAATTTACACGTAAGATAAACGCAAGAAGACTGAATTTATATCGATATTGACATTAAATCTATAAATATATCTATCTCTTGGTTCATGCGTTAGATACTTCCTACGAAAAATCGTGTAAATGAAACCTGCTTGCAATACATAGAAGATGTTCTTTGAAAATTTTATAATTTAAGTAAGGTTTTACATTAGTCAGCTAAAAGGTGGACGATAAATTTTATCCCAGTACTTTGTACGACTATACAAGTAAAATCCGCGGGGACGCTTAAGATTAAAGCTTACACGTATTTAAAAAACTTGTTGCGTATAATATATTTTGATCTCTCCCTCTTTGCTAGTGGAGCTTGTGAGTAAAGAACACGCGCACAAAGAAAGAAGAAAACCGAAAAAAAAGGTGAGCTCACTTTTTGTTGCACTGTAGGTCTGTCCGGCTTATCTATTTTCAAATTTTTCGCAGATTTTTGCGAAAGGGAGAATATTTAACGCAGGCAGGCAGATAAACAGGCGAACAGACAGACATGCTTGAGTAGACCCCGCGTTTGAATCAATAATGTGTATACTTTATAGGGTTTTTTTTCGTTTGTTTCTGCTTATAGAGTTCCTATAAAGCGTACAAATATTTGAGCATGAGAAGCAAGCTCTACTTGGGGAAACGACAATAGCATGTGCGAAGAAGCTTAGTGAACTGTTGTTTGATAATTAGTTTGGGTCATAAAAATTACAAATCTCATTATTAATCATGAAAGCTTAGCGGTAAGCCTCAAGTACTAGTGTTGTAACTAACCCCGCGCTTACGTTCGCTTTAGGCTATAAACTAGGAGTTACTAAGGACAACATTTAAAATTTTATCTCGGCTAAGTATTTTCAGTATTCCAGAAACTGTGGATATACTCTTAAGCAAATCGTAACTGTAATTTAAGTGACCTTACAAACCCAAGTTTGTTTATTAACTTTTGTGAGCCCGACAGTTCTAAACATAAAGTGTACAAGAGTAGATCCGGAACCGTTTTCAAAAGCGGCGTAAGTGATTTTGTTTGAGAGAAAAATTTCTGCCGGTACATACTGATGTTTAAGGACATGCTTGCGAATACCTTTGACAATCGTATTTTGGAAGGCAAACAGCCGAATGCTAAGGCGGAAAAGCCAGTATCTTTCTACTGTATCGCACCATATTTATATAGAATGATGAAACACTAGTACTCCACACTCGATCTTTTGCAGGTGTAATTATAATAGACAGCGATTATTTTAATCTTTGTTTTTGACTGAGGAAAGAACCGCTCAACTGTTATAAACACTCGGAAGCCATTTAGTTCTACCTACGAATCATACGAAACTTTCACGATTAACAGTTAGTTTAAATACGACGTAAGTATGGGACAGGAAGTAGTTTGATAGGGTTAAAAGAGTCGGATGTTGAGTTTAATTTATAGACATCACTTAGATTTTTGCAAAGGCTGCTAAATGAGTTAAAAAACTTATAGTCGCATCCACATTGACTAAGCTTTATGAAAATGAAGTTTGTAGAAAACTGACTAGCGACATTGAAGTTTGCCTCACTGAATAGTGCCGGAGAATTAATGGTACCACTACTTAACTAAGAAGGAAACACGAAGAATAAATCTACGTTTCGCTAAAAAGCACAAAGCCAGCAAAGGCATTCTATTTTTATAGGCAGCCAACGGAAGAAGCAGGTTTGTAACGTGTCTAGATAGAGCTGTGGCTGTACTTTGTTCCGCCTGACTACCTCAGCCATATTTACAAAAATAAACTATGAAAACCTATAGGGATCACTAACGGCGTGACGTCACATAAGAGTCCTGCAGTCCTTCGGCATTGTTCTCCTACCTGTTGGTCTGTATTTATGTATTTGTCGATCCGTTAAGTCACCGTCTGCGATTACACCTACACACAAACACTCACTTGCTTACCCCATTCTCGCCAAACGTTTTCTTCTTCTACTCAGAAAACACTTTTCAACTTGCTTTTTTATTTATTTTTTTTTACGTTGCGCTATTGTTATCCATTATTTTTGCATTAAAAAAAAAAAATTGACTACATTTTGTTTGAATGGTTCTTAATCATAACATTTATATATAATATAAAAAAAAGAAAATAAAAAGAAATAAAAAACAGTTTAACTTATCTTTTTATGCACAGTAATAGACCACGTTCAAGGTGTCCTCCTCTTCCTCCCCTCGCTTGCTAAATGAGTATCTCTTAATTTCTCTGACATCAGGCAAACGTCCTTCGGATTTATTCACATATATTGTTGCTGATCTTTGTACTGTTATATATTTCTTTTCTCCCTTTCTTGGCCTGATCATTGGCCATTGGCCATTGGTAGAGTTATTTCACTTTAGTTATTTATTTATATGAAAGTTTTCGATATCGTTAATGTTTAAAATGACAAGCTTTCGCAAAAAAGGAAAAATTTCGTTAAATTTCACAAAAGGTATTTCTGCTACTCTTAATGTTCGTTAACTTATTTTCCGATACTTTGCTGCTTTCTAATTTATTTTAATTTATTTCTTCCTCAATTCTGGACAATTTCCTTGGTATCATACCTTCGTTTTTTTTTTTTTTTTAATTCTGTTCACGTTACACCATATCAGAGACTTTCTATTCGAACGCTTTAATAGCTCAGACTTCATTTCCTGAGATTCTATGTCAGACTACCACTTCCCTTCTCATTAACTACTCTTTTGATCTGTCTTGTCCGTATTCTCTCCTGTCCCAGTAGTCAAAAAGAGAACATGCCATTTGCTTATGCAAATCCCTTATGCTATACAGACAGACTTTCGACTTTTTTCTCTTTTTATAATTCTCTCTTTAAAGGACGCTACTATGTGAGCGGAAAATTATGGAAAAAAATCTTGATTAACGGAATCCCGTTATTGTATGCAAGACTGCTTTTTTTGTAAAGAGCAGAGAGAAAGCCGACCGACAGAAAACCCTTACACGTATATATGCGGACGTTGCAGGTTTCATTTCAAATTCCTCAGAGCAAAAAGCAGAAATTGTTTTTGAACTGACTCTATTGAGTCAACATGGCACCTATAGCAACAATGGCATAAAAATGGGTCAAATATTGGTCTCACCAGCCTAATCAATATCTCTTTTGCAACACATGGGTCATCAAGATCTCTAGGTCACCGTATAATAAAGCTAAGTCCAGACGTAGCTTTGTTTAGTGACAGCTCAATGTACAGTTCAGAACAAATTTTTTGATCAAACAATACCTCTAAATCAAACAATGAATCCACATGTTCCAATTTATGTGAATAATTGAAATACTCAAGCGAAGACGAATTCTGCCTAGAGAAGAAAAACTCTTTCCCTTTTTTTTGGGTGTAATTTCATAAGATTTTCCGACTACAATGTCCCCAAGCTGTCTAGGTCCTACTGAAGAAAATGAGTGAGCGATTCCGTATTAAATTAGCAAAACAATTTCATATCATCGGCGTACATTAAGACATATGTGAACTTATTTACCGAGGAGGGGTCGTTGATGAATAGCAAGAGGCCTAAGTGACCCCGATGAGAAATACCTGACTTCACGCGAAATTCATCGGATATGATAGAGTTGAAAAGAACTTTAATTGATGTGTTATGAAGATAGGAGCTGTAACCATAGTATGTGCCCCTACGTTGGTGTTGTGGCCCCATGTTCGTGAGCCACTTTTTGTGTAACCAGACATGCCGGTGTCTATCAGGCTTACTTTTATGAAACCATACCATTCGACCAATTTTATTTAACCAATGTAGTAGTAAGTTTGTCTGTGTTCTCTTGTATCTAAAGGTAAGCTAGTTACTTCGTGAGATGGGAAAGGAGTTCTGTAGTTTTGCTCAGGGACCCTCCTAGGACGTTTACAACCAAAAGGAATTGCATGTACTTGCCTAACCTACAGAACAGGGGTTCTATGTGCAACTAGGGTCTTTCAATACCCACCCTGCCTGTTGGTCTCTCTTCGGCTCCAAAAACGTTTGTACGAGACCCCGAAGTTGAATCCCAAGACTCTTTCAATCTACTTTATTCTCATTATAAAAAATAACTTAGCACATTTTTAGGAGTAACAATCTATATTATAAGCTACGGTAACTACAAATATTTATTTGAAGCAATCAAAACTAAATTCGTAAAGGATACGTCAGTACAAACATACTCCGAAGGCCAGGTACAAAGCCAAAAATAAAGTACAAGTATGCGAGTGCATATGCGAGTCAAATACAACACCTCAATAATCTTTGGCAACTTTACAGCAATCAGCTCCCACTTATTGGCACATTATTACCTTGACAGTGTCGGCTGTATCACGAACCCATTGGTCGGCGTATGTATTCGTAAATTTTCCTATTGCTGTTTTCATTAGTAGTAAAATTTCCTATTTTTCGCTAGTCGCAATATATTTGCGCAAGGCCTCGGCAAATTTCCCATGCATTTGTTTATGCGGTTACTATTTTCCACGCTTATTATTTTCTTCCCGTACTCAATAGTACATAATACCGCACAGCTGATCGCTTTTTACTTATGATTATTCTTATTCATGAGAGAAAGGGGGAGTTGCTTGACTTTCTCTTGTTCCACATTACGCAACTCTCTTGTCAGGTTATGCTACCGCATTTGGTTATCGTGTGCCCTCTGCTATGCAACCACTCTTCACTTTTCATGATTTCGAAAGCGCTTTCAATAGAAAATATTCGTTATGATAGCTCTCGGCTATGTACGCTCCTTTTACCATTATTTTTGTTACGAAAATCGCGAAATTGTTGTTGATTTTAGTTTTCATAAACATTAGCAAAAATTTCGCGGAAAAAGGGATTAACACGAAAATGTCGCGATGAATTTAGGTAATGGTAACGGTAACGTGCTTGTAAAAGGGCATAGTAGTATAGTAGAATATTTGCTTAAGGCAAAGAGAGTCAAAGCAAGAGAGTTGTATTGCAATATGCGAACGGAAAAGAACAAAACGAGAGTTAAAGTGTTCTTCCTGTAAATAGATCTTCTAAGAATTGCAAATAAATTCAATACTATCCTAAAAATCACAATTCAACGGTATGGACTTAATTTCAATAGCACCTGAATAAGTTACAAGTAAAGTTACACTATATTGATCATACATATGGTGTTCAGCCTTCATTGTTTCTGTCTGCTACCACGTTGTTGCCCGCTAAAGATTTGATTGTTATAGTTTGTATTATACGGTCATTATGTGGAAACGAACGACTCAAGATGTCGGAATCGAACGAGTTGGTTTAAAATCGAGAATGTAGGCCAAATTTTACAATTAGTATTTCTTTGTTCGGATTTCTTTTTTTCTTTTGATATGATGAACTTCATTTTGTTGTTTGCTGAACTAATGTAACTAAAATGGGCTATACACCGAATTGTGCGTGCCTACGACTACTGCTATATTTAAATTGCTTAAAAAGGATAACTCATTTTTATGCCAAAATGAACAGATGAATTAAGAAGATTGAAAAACAAAAATTGATAAAAGTGACTTTGAAAAACAAAAGAAAACAGTTTTACTATTCGAAAATAATAAGCTTCTTATATGTATAAATACTGACAGATGCAGAACTGTGTCTACGGTGAAATAAAAGTTTACATTAGATTGATTGACAATACATGGTTCATGTTGGTGGTTGTTTGTATAATACAATGTGGACGCTATTGTTTTTTTTTTGTACATCGATCTTTGGTTTATTACATTTATGACGTACTCTTGTACATGCATAAGACATGCCAAATCTGAAAGTTACTCGATGCACAGAGAAAACAATATAAATAAACAACATGTACATATATTTTTATATTCTATAAATTATAATTAAAAAGAAGCCAAACATTGTAGGAGTAACATTAAAACTCAAATTGTCTCAGAGTTCAGGTATACTGCCCAAGAGTCTACAATGCAACGCTGGGATTTTGCGTGATCACTAAATGATCAGGCAAGATTGAAAAAACCAGCGAGCGGCAGAGAGTTTCGAGGGAGCACATGCTGAATTTTTGATCTCACAAAAGAAAAATGGTATAGGTACGTAAAACTACTGTTATTGTAATTGGTAAAAAAAAATTGTTTTTTATAAAAAAACTGTACAAAATATTAAAATATCCAATCGTTAAGAATCACGTAAATAATTTCCTCCTACCCTACACCACTTCGCCTAGTGCAGTGACTCCCCCGTATACCAAAAAGTATACATTGTTTTGGAAGCCAGTTTATTGGAAGGTTGGACTGCCCCTTCATATAAATTTTGCGTTTCGTGATAGCGCCTGTAAACCTATGTGATGCAAATTCGCTACGATAATTTTTTTTTTGCTGAGACGCTACTATGTATTAATTTTTACTATAAAATATTAAAAATTAAGCCTCTTTCGGAAGGGCTTATTACTCATGAGATATGTTATATGGAGCGGGGTCAAGAAAGAGACTCATCTGGTTCAAACCAATTAAGCTTTTTTGGCATTTAAAGGTTTAAGTTTCATGACAATCCTTTTGTACGATGGTATCCTAAAAAAAGACCTACGTAGTCCAAATTCGGTAAGGTGGACTTCTTTGTCAATTTTCTATTATGAGACAACTTTCACCAAGAAATATTGGAAATTAGACCCTTTTATCGTATAAAGCTTCAATTTCCGCAGAAACGGTTGTATGAGATGGAGTTCAAAAAATTACCCTAACCGGTCCAAAGTCTTCACACTAACTTACAATGTCGAAATAATAATAGTTAGTCGCTTTCGCCAAGAAATTTAGAAAATTGGATTTTTTTCCATGTAACGAATTTTCAAAACAGTCCATTATAAGGGGAGTGGCCGAATCCAAACCATTGTCAAGAGCGTTCGTGCTTCGCTCAAAACATGTCAGTGTACCATATTTCATCAAAATATCCCGAATATTCCGTCCTGTGACTTGAACGCGAAATTATATGAACAGACATCATCATATTCTGCATCGATCGGTATAATAATAGCCCTTCTGGATGCTACATAAGTCCACACTAACTTAATATACCCTGTACCACAAGTGGTGTAGGATATAATGAATGCAAAGCTAAATTTTAAAAATTTCCAGGCATAGTTTTTATATTTTTATATGGAGGGTTCTCGCAAAAGAAACAATAGAGCAACATCAATAGGTAGAAAACAAATAAGAAAATTATAAGGGTGTGAAGATAAATTCGAATTTAACTAGCAAAGACACCTACCAATATTACATAATTCCAATTAAAATCCAGTTGGATTTTGAAATTTGTATGTAGCGTAAAATTCATATGGAAGAACACCCAAATTTGAGGCCCTAGTGCGGCCAAACTAGAAAATGTCACCTATATTCACTTATATCACTTATATCACGTGAATCTCAAACCTGGACACGCAAAACACAAGCAATAATTTTACGACCGCTGATCAATAAAAATGCCAAAATAATTAATTAATTCAGTGTTAAGTAGTCCAACTAATACAACTTTGGAAATTAGAAGTTTGAAGTAAGTGCTCCACCATAGTAAATTTCGCTATTGGTTGCTTAATATCTCTCCGTTATACCCTGCAAAACATTTGGTACAAGAGTTAATTAGGTCCACAGTACAGTCGCTAAATGTAGCACAGTCGCTAGGTATAGCGCAGTCGTTAGGTGCAGAGCAGTCGCTAAACTCAGCGCTGTATTCAGCTAAGCGCAGCACAGTCGCTATGTGCAACACTGCATTCAGTTAAATGCAGAGCCATCGCTAGGTGCAGCGCTGCGTTCATCTAAGTGCAGCAAGGTCGCTAAGTGCAGCGCTGCATTCAGCTAAGTGCGTGAATCTATATAAAAGCACCTATCGAATAAGGAAAAAAAAATTAAACTTATTTAAAATAGTTCCGTGTAGAAAAGTTTAATTTTTTTTTTGCTTATTCGATAGGTGCTTTTATATAGATTCGCGTGATATAGGTGAATATAGGTGACATTTTCTAGTTTGGCCGTACTAGGGTCTCAAATTTGAGTGTTCTCCCATATCCATTTTACGCTACATACAAATTGCAAAATCCAACTGGATTTTAATTGGAATTATGTAATATTGGTAGGTGTCTTTGCTAGATAAATTCGAATATATCTTCACACCCTTGAAAATTATATTCGGTCGCGTACGAATTTTCTATATCATTACGATTATTCCAAAAAAGACAAAAAATATGGAATGGGCGCGGCTAATATTTTCATTTTACAAAAGAAAAGGTTTTTTCACATAGGCCTGTGGGCGTGGTGGGCGTGTCCTTTGTAAAGTTTAGGTCGCTTCCAAATTCCTTTGCAAATTTGTAGGCGATATCTTCCAAATTTGAAAGTGGCCAAAAACTTGATGGGTTTTTGAACTTTGTTCCTGCGCGTTATAAAGGTTTCGAAAGAAGAATTAAACTTTGGTACACTACAACACTGAATAGGTGAAGGCAATTTTTTTCATTTTTGTACAGGTACTACAGCGTCGTTGGTTTATGAGTAATATGCAAAAAACCTAATTTCTTACTTTTTGAAACCATAGATGTTCTCAGCTTACACGGTACTGTGAGCGTGTGTTTCGATTGATTTGGTCCATTTTCAATACCAATCTGCATGCAGGAACTTCCAATGTTTTTGCCAACTTTGAAGGCGACAACTTAATTTTTACGGTCAGGAGAATGTTTACATCAGACATTATACAGACGGACAGACAGGTAGATAACCAAACGGACATACTTAAATCGATGCAGAGTTAGATGTTGATTGAAAAAATATATACTTTGTGGAGTCCCTGAAGTTTCCTTCTGAGCATTGCAAACGTTTTGATAACATGAATGTACTCCTCGTCCTTCGATAGTGGGTACAAAAAATGACAACAGTATGTGCAGTGTAAGGTTTAAAATAAGTTTACAAGGTGCGTTGATAGACATTATTTAGGCCCCAACCAGTGGTTATTGTTATACATCAGTTATTGCACAAAAGGGGACCTCGAATGGAGATCTTTATGGGCAAGAAAGTTATGAAACAATATTAACATCGTTGCCAATAAAAAAGCTAACTAGATTAGATAGCTGGGTATTGTAGCATGTATATCATCCTTGAATGATTACGTGGCACCGAATCCCTCTATCCGACTAGTTAGAAGTCGGTCCCGGGCATGCTGGGTCCGCTTTGTCTCATTTCAGTCCGCAATTGCGTGAGAAATGTGCCGTGCGTCAAACATACTTATGTCTACCTTCGTTATAGTGGTTATGATTCTTACATACAAATAGCGATAGCTTTCAGTTGAACCTTAAAGAAAAAATTTTTCCCCGGGGATCGCATTCCGGCGGTTAAGAGGTTCTTTCAAGAAAATTTGTATTTCCTGACTTTCCACTCTCAACCGAACTTACCCGCGTTTATCCTCAAAAACCGCCTGCTTATGTAATCACAATCACAAACTTTATTCAATAAAATCACAGAATTTATTTATTCTGACACTTGTCCTGCACAGGCACTATGGGCCTTATAATTATAAATCATTTAACTACCTATCTTTAAGACTTATTAACTCTTACTTTTATAATCAGACATGCACACTACAATGATATTAATAATCTTTTGTGGTCAAACACAAAGATCTTGAGCAATAGTAACATTCTGATAGATCAAAAAATAAGGCAAACCCGCGTGATATTAGCACTCTGATAGTCTAAAATAAAAAGCTCAGGGGTTTTGTGTGTTCTTCCTCTTCACCTCTTACTTACTCACATTGGCGTTTCCAATCGGTCTTAATACTGTATGCTCGAATCACAATCGTACATGGTGGTGCATTTTTCCTAACTCTTGATGGCCTTATGCTGAATGTCTTATGCTGATTTTACGACGACTTAAGTTACTCTAGAACATTTACAACACTTAGCTTAGTTACAATGCTATGTTTGTAACTGAAACGAGGGGCGATGTATTTCGTACATCTTTAACTGCATGATTCCAATCTAAAACGAACAGCATCTAATTTGTAATGTATTTTATCGCAAAATAGCGCGCTAAAGGCTTAAACGGAAACCAAATCAAGCTCATGTGTTCTCGTGTTTATGTTATCTCTTCAGTGTTGTAGAAAACATTTTGCATTTGCACAAATTATACCTCAATTTATTGATAAAACAAACAACGTTACCTTAAACGCAACATTTAACAATCAGGTGGTGTCTACCGTACGCTAGAGAGCGTTGGCATATCATCATCAAACCCGAAATACAACGATTACACTCAAAAGCCAGCTTTCCAGCGCCAGTGATATAGTTAACACCTTGCGTTCATTGTATTAGGTGTTTGCACTCATTTTGCCCAGCGACTACTGCAGGTAAAAATTACAAAGTAATGCGAAATACCAGTGTACATAATGATTAAATTTGATTATTTCAACCTTTCTCTGCATAAAATAACTGCTTTCCATTTAGTATTATTGAGTTATTCAGTGTATACAGGCGCTAAACGCTAAAAATTGCGTTAATTTCGTTTGCTTTCGTTGTCTGCCAGACAAAACAAGAAGAGTTTTCTCTGACGTATTGTGATTGGTGAGGAAAAGTGGATGTGTTCCGATAATCCCCAACGATAACAATAATGGGTTAGCCCGAAACTGAATATTCATGACCATAAAGTTTTGCTGTGCATGTGGTGGTATCAGCAAAGTATAGTGTGCTACGGGCTGCTAAACTCGTACGAAATCTATATTGCAGATGTACATCGACGTCAATTGAATAAATTGAGCGATACAAAAAATACTCGGAATAGCGGCTAAAATGGTGACGATACGAATTAACTGAAAATGCCATTTTGGCCACGTGTTGCTATTGTTGCTAAGGATATACTGTTGCAGCTTGAAAGGGAAGTTCTGCCACACCCAACGTACTCATCAGGCATTGTACCTATTGATTACCGCTTGTTCAAATCAATGCAGAATGACTTGGCTGGCATGTGATTTCAAAATGCTCACGAAGTGCGAAAATGGGTCGTACTTTCCCAGAAAGATGGGAAAAGTTTGTAAAAAATGATGAAAAATATTTTGATAAATCAAATCAATTTTTCTCAACAAATGGCAAGTGCAAAATGGCCAAAAATTAATGCAAGCACCTGTTACTATATATATTCATTCGTTCCTAATTTAGCATACGTTGTTATATAAAAATTTCCACTATTTTCTTTGCTTCATTTACAATTTTTTGAATGCTTTGAATGCTATTTGCTTAATTTAAAAAATGGATTAGAGCGTAATTTAGCAATACTTATTTACATATAGGCGTGGTAGGACATAGACCGAGTTTGGGTGTAACGTCAGGCCCAGCCGTTTAATTAGATAAGCTTTGTCTGTCCGTATTTTTACTCGTCGGGTTAATAAGAACACGTGAAATCTTTCAAACTGTCTCTTCTCAAACTGTCGAAGTTGTGTCCATGGGGAACTCCCCTATTAGTACCCATCTTTATTAGCTTACAGTGACACACGTCACCGGTTAGTTTTGGCAAACCTAGGCTAAGCTTTCGGTCTTTCAATAAAAATATGTAGCCAGTGTACAGGCATCCTATGTCTCCAATCACACTTTTGTGTAACCGACGCCCTCCAGAGCGTTAGACAATCCCTATAATCTAGGGGTCTAAACTGCACTTGAGCAACCAGATATGTTTATTGTGTATGGCCCAATAAACCCACTCTGTGGAGTGTTGAGGCCTATCATAACCTCTAAATATTCGCTTTAAGCATGCTAGAAACCACAACCACCACTATACCGCCCGAAGAGCCGTACCGTCAGTCAGGACTCACATATAAGTTAACTGCTGTTTTTAAATTGGGGACTGGACATACTAGCTTCCACTGCGGTTTCCACAGGTATGTAAATATGCAAGCTTCTTCCCAAAGGATTTTGGCAAGCACCAATCCGTAGTACGCAGATGTTGTCATCTCTACTCGCAGGTACTCGTGATCTAGTGAGTGGGCTCCTCACCCCCGTGTGGCTTAAAGTTAGACTATAAAGCCTTTAGCCTTACTTTACGCAATATAGTCACCTTTGCCTTCGGTTTAACCATACAATCCCGGACTACCCTTCTTCAAGCTATATATAGAGGCGGTACCATGCTCTCGACTATCACTATACCAACGTATTTTGCGTAACCAGTTACCAGCTGCTTTGTATTTCTTTCTTAGTAATAGTCCAGAGAACGGTGCGTCTTCCAGTGTATCCCCAAGCTATCTTTCAGAAAACTTGTCGCCAACTTATAGATAGTCCAAGCGTCAAAGCCTTCTTCGCCGGTCAAGACCGTTTCCAAGGATCACCATGATGTGCCTGCGAGGTCTGCAAATACAATTACGTTGTCTGGTTATTGTATAATGCCGAGTAGGAAATTACATACATCGTCCAAATATAGCGTAAACAGAAACGGGCTCAATAAACAACTTTGTTTAACTCCAGTATCTGCAGCAAATCATAGCGAGTATATGTTGCCACCCGGAACTATGATTTTACATATCAAAACCAATCTTAGAAGTAAGTTTGACATTTTTTGGCTACATCCATATAGCTTTTAACATAGAGCCAACCTGCTATCTGAATCAAAGATAGCTTTAAACTGCACAGAAACTAAATATAAATATTTTTTTGCTCTTCATAATGTAAATTAAGATATATGGTATATCTATATATATTGTCTGTTGTGGAGTGAAGGAAAGGTTTTAGCAGCTGTGTTCAAGAAACTAATAACGCGATAACTGTTCGAGTCCACAGCATAAACTTTTTTAAAAATCGGGCGTATTACGTTTCTGGTAAGACTGTTCGAAACTTGCTCAAGATTATATATGTTCTCCTTGACACCTGTAAAATCATCTATAAGTTCGTACGTAACGTTAATAAAAAATTCAAAGGGAAAGCGGTTTTCAACCGTAGCTTTGTCTTATAGATCTTCAATAAACCTCTTAAGATGTTTTCCTCTGCAAAGTTTTCGTGGGGGGTTTGTTGTTTGCGTAAAAGGTTTTCAATATTTATAGCAAGAATTAAAATATCAAAGCATACATGCTTTGTAAAGGCATTATTCTTTAACTGTTGCACCTTTGCCTAAAAACCCCCTCCGTTCCAAGTTACCGTATCATGTGCATAAATATTCTTTCTGATTTTCCTCAAGTTTTTGTAGTACTGATTTGCTTCTGCATACAATCGTAAACATTAAAGATTTTGAACATTGGAAAGATTTCTTTTTTGTTTCATCCCACTCAGAATTGTACCCAGCTAAATTAGCAACTGGCTGCGACCCTAATTTGTTAATAATTGATGTCAGCACGTCCAACCTTTCTACTCTATTTAGAGTACTCAAGGACATATCCCGAAGAGGTGAGATTTAACCCACGGTACTCTTGGCGAAAGATCTGTGGACACGATGCAGGTATTAGCAATACCACATTTCGGCTTCTTCACAGCAGGAGAAGCCAGTACGAGCCCCAAATTCTCGTTAATGTCCGAATAGGAACGGCCTTTTAGAACGGCTAGACATCCTGATCTACAGGTCCACTAATTTACAGCATTTTTGGTTTAGGTTTCGATCTTTGCAGTTCCTCTTACAAAGCATATCATTTTTTTATGCGATCTTTTAAATATTCAAGAGCGGTATAAAGACGCGATGAATTTTGATTTTCTGAGCATTATTTGAACCTTGAGCGACTTATTTTGGAAACTCGATTTTTCGGAACAGCTGGCAACAAAATTCTAACAATTTTCATTTGGATTTTTAAAAGTACTTCAACAGCTATACGTTTTTTTTTTTTGATTCAAAGTTTTTCACTTCAAAGATCAAAGATCTAGAATTTGGTGAAATTGAAGCCTTCTTTAATTTAAGCATTGCAAGAATAGGTTTGCGTATGTGTATGCTTTCTTTATGAAAAATTGATTATTTCCGTTTCGAAAGTGCAGCGTTATGAGTTCTGCTATCCTCTCTCTTATTTTCATGTTTCAATTTATTTTACAATTCAGTTTTTTCGAAAACAGTTTATATGACTGAGACAATAGCTAAATATCATGCCCGTTGTTCAAATAAGCCGAAATCGTCTTCTTCGAACCAGAAAATATCAGTAATCGTGTTCCATTGAGTTCTGCAACGCAAAATTACATTTGCAGACCAAAACCCACACGCACAAATTATTGTTGTGCACGTGAAGGACTAAACAATACATGAGGAAAAAATTGATCCAAATTTCGATGAGAACTGTGTCTTATTTCGCAACCATAAATCCGTGATCCTATTTTCAACGAAATAAATTATTTGGACTATTTAAAATCGTTCGTCGTAACATTCAGAAACGACAGCTGACGACTCGATAATGATAGCAATAGATCTCGTAATTAAGGAAAATAAACGCTCGTTTAAAGAATTTGAAAATTAATTCAATTTCAGTAATTAACGAATTTCACAAAAGTAGATTATTGCAGGTGTCCTCTCTATGATATTGTTGCGTGCTAAAGAAACACGAGTATAAGTTCAGAGTTGCAGAGAGGTTAAAGCTCTAGAATAATATCCATGACCGAATAGCAGATACTGCAGAAGAAAATGCTGTAAGAACAGGGGTTAAAAACTTAACGTTAAGTAAAGGAAAATAGAAAAAATTTGCTTTGGCAAACTACTCGACTAAAAGTCGGGAACATTTTTGAATGTGCCATCTTTACGCTATTATGAAATGTTACTGGCGCTGTCAACTTTAGAAGCGTTTTTTAGTATTGAAATTTATTCTGTGTTAATTAACGTGTCACAGTTTGGTCTGATGGCTACATGCACTACAGCTAAAGCAAATCGCTATTTTTAGTACGAAAAAAGTGAAATTTTCCTAATCGGATCCAGGTGAAAGAACAGCGGAAAGGAATAAAAATGTATACGAATTTTTGCATAAACTCAATCCGAACAATAAGTCTACCGGATAGCTGCTGTCCGACAAAAATATTCTAAACTGAACCATTCGCAACATTCCCCTTAAAAATCCAGTATCATTTCGTGTATTTGAGTGTGTTTTCATTAACTGCTGTTATAAGATCACTTCGCGGGCTTCTGGGGCGACAAGAGCTCTTTCTTTACAACTGCGAAAACTGAATTATTTATCCTATGCGCAATGTTTTTTGTCCTTTTGACGTGAGTAAAGATAATTTCCGATCGAAACTGTTTCCAATAAATGACTATGAATTTATTGCGTTTTAATGTATGTAGTCCTTTTCTTAGTCCTTACTTTAGCGCCGGTGTGCGTCTCTATATAAACCGAATAGACAAGAGTAAAAATTTGCGTAATGTCGAGTTAAATAATTCGTCACAGGACGTAGGCATTGTGCCTTTTGTGTCGACTATTAAACCACTACCATTGTCCCTTTTATAGTCTAACAATTTACTGAGCCCCGGATGCTATGCATGTTAATTGTTTTGCGCGGGTCGTGATCTCATTCTAATTATGGGAGTTGTCGGCGCCCATCCTTGGAACCGAAAACGTTACATCCAAGGTAGACTGGGCGTGTGACGATACGCGACAGACGCAAATGTTAGTCTTGAAGTATTAACGCTCAACTATATGTCTTCAAAGTATTTTTAAGAATCAAAACAATTAACATTCGAAACAAAATGGATTAATTTTTTTGCTTAAAGTACTTGGAAATAAATCGCTTATGAAAACTGTGCAGCTAGAGCCGGTAATTGATAATCTAATAAAGGGGTAAGATTTGTTGAAAGTGTTTATTGGAGTCCCCCACAACTACGACGGTCAAAGTGTTTTGCTTACTCATAAGAGGAAAAACTCTTTAGGTATCGATTTTTTTTTGTTTTTTTCAATATCTATTGTGTATAACCATATATCTTATATATTTCAATATCTATTGTATATAATAATATATCTTCACTTTGATCATGGCTCTAACTCTTTAATGGCATTTTAAAGACAAATGGGCAAAATTGTATTTCAGAAATGCGCAGCGTTTGCTTTTTGTTAATTTCACATCGGCTGGTCCGTTATTTTCAGGACACCCTCCAACATTTCTGATAAATATTTGCAAGTACTTAACAAATATTGCCACTAAATAACATAAAAACTATAAGATTTTCATGCATTTGCATGGAACAGTGAAAAAGGTTCAAAGGTTCACCTTAAGGCGAAAGTGTGTTTCTTACTTATATTTAGTTTCGTACCTGATCCTAATTTCTTATGTATTTCTGAACAGAATTGTACGATAAGAATATTCTGCAAAGAATCTGGAAAAAGACGAGTGCAGAGCTTGCCTTAAGGAAATCAACATGTTGTTGCTTTAAGATTTATACTTAAGATAAGTCGCTTTAAGACTTGTATGTAACAATAAAAATGAAACGAAACGCAATAGAACTAAAATCTCATTCTTAGTTTACGTGTACAATATAGTCGGCAATAAATATATTACTTATTTCCATGTGCGTGTTAATGCAAAAGCTTAAGCTCGTGTGTGCATTTGTCGAAGCAGAAGTTGTGGTAAAAGTAGTAGTAGTAGTAGTAGTAGTAGTAGTAGTAGTAGTAGTCGAAGTAGTAGTAGTAGTAGGATAACATTGTAATCCTGGTATTTATAGTTAGATATGCAAAACCTGACATATTCGAGAGCAAACATTTACTCAATTCTCGGTAACCCACCACCCAAACTCAACAAACATTTCTCCACCTAGATTAAACCATCTCTACTAGCAAGTCAAGTAGAGTTCTGTAGAAAGCTTTCTCTATTTTATTTTCATGATAAAACCGCAGCTGAAAGAGTATTTTACCGGATGGCTCTTATTCGTTTTGTTAAATTTTTCTACATTCATTCATTTTTTTCACTTTATTTTAGGTAATAAAAATGTTGTGCATATATATATATATATATATATAAGCAGATATGGAAATAAACATATATCGTATGGCATAAAGATATATCGTACATAAAAGTATTCTAAAATCGTTGCGTGTGTACACACAGATTAGAGAAATTGTGCTATGAAAATAAGAACAAAAGCATGAGACACTGGATGCGCTCACCAAGAACAAATATTTTTGTTCTGATATTTATGTGATTCTGAAAAACAAAAAAACAATTACTCTGACCACGCCGCAGGATTTTGTCTCTTCGCAATCATAAAATATACACTTGCAATATGTTCAGTTCTCCTATTTATATATATACATACGATTGCAAGTAAAGTGTATAAGGCGACTTTAAGGTTTTATAATTGATTCAGGTAGTGTGTGAAGACCTTTCAAAATGTCCCAGATGCTTTTGTAAGTCAGAATAGTACAGCCAGAGAGAGATCATTTCGGCTTTATTATGCGAGCTTCGAATGTTCGAATCCTATGGTGTCACCGTTGAGTCTGAACAAAGTGCACATACCCGACCCTTTTGGCTGCTCTTTTCTTCTTGGAAATTGTATTAATCTTTCATCTCTTCAGCTTATGCAACATACGAGTTGTCCTGTAGCTAGAAGAGGCACACTTATCAAATAATCTTTTGCTATTAGAAAACAAATGTTTTTTCCGACTAATGCTTCTTATTCTGGGGCACGTAAGTGATTCATGTTCTTTTGAAGGCCCTTTTAGCTTTTAATATTTAAGGCACATGTTTATTGTATTATATAAGAATGTGGGTTAGAAGCCTTTCGTCAAATTGATGAATCATGTAAAAGAATTGATATCCCTGTGCTGTCTTGGAGCGGTGTCTATTTAAAATCATTCAAGTAAGTATGGAGTTTTCTTTGATATCTCGTTCCTGTGCATACTTTAGGTCAATTTGGTATCCCATTAGATCTGAAGTCTAATTATTTTGAAAGAATGCCTATGCTGCTTATTACATTAATAACAGTAGGTCTAATTGCGGAATGCCTTCCTCAAATATTTTAATAGAAATCATTGAAGGAATATTTTCTGTTTTTTATAGAATACGTAGATGAAAAATGGTGCTCAACATCCAAGCCATATTTAGAAGAAAAGAGTCATCATAGTTTCATAGAAAGTCAGTAAGGCCTGTAAATTGTACAAACTAGTTTAGCTTCAGAGATAGCTACACATACACTTGACAGATATAACTAGAGAAACGATCGTTTTAAACGAAATTGTTTTTATAACAAGTAGAATGGAGTGCTCCATGGCAAAGTGACTTTTTAAGATATGGTTGCGATGGATTCAGGTCTTTTATAAGAGAGCAAAATTGAAACTTGACTTCCCCGCTGAAAACAAATGCAGAAAACGTGAACACACGACCCTACGACGGTACGAACAACAACTGTAGCTCAATGAAGGCGTCCCAAAGATTTCTCCAAAATTAGATATTTCCTTTCACTGAAGGAAGTGTCCAACTTGAAAGTAAGCTAGACAGACATTCACGAAATGAAGAATGCAAAGCGGTAATAAAAAATTGTACATCAAAGCTTTAGCTAACATGGCCGATGTGCAAGAAGTAGAACATTTGAACAGATGAACAGATTAAGAGAAAGAAAAAAAATCCATTACGAACCAAAGCAATGAGTATAATTTGGAAAAGATGTAGAACTATTAAAATTCCGCAGCAGTAATTTCATCACATATTTACAAAGAGCACAAACTAATAAGACAACTGATGGCTTGTCAATCTTTAAATCGTAACTCCACTCTGCCTTGGATATATGTTATAAATTCCCACTCTTAGGTTCCCTTAATAAGAACTAGTAAATATTTCCTGTTCCTTATTGTTAATTAAAATGAAAGGCAGATGAATGCACAGATTTATCTTGACACCTTGATAGGAATTAGCGTAGGCCGAAATGTTTTTATTAAATGCGGTCTAATTGTTCCCGCATGATATTACAGGTTCAAAATTAGTTGAAAGTGAAATATATGTAACTGCTCTAAATGAGGAAAAGAAATGATTTTGCCAAAAAAAGAAAGACGAATAACAAATTGTAAGCTGATAAGACGATATCCTTCTAATAGAAAATGATTGCGAAACAATAAAAGCAGTAAACACTGTAGTGCAAGAGCATGAGAAGAAAAAGTAATTAGCAAGTATTAAATCTTATGAAGATGTTCTGGCTCTACGCACCGATACCTGATAAAATGTAGACAAAATCAATGGTGACAAACTACTCGGCGGACTAGAAGTGGAACAAGTTGAGATGGAAGGATGTTTGTAAAATATTGCGGTTAAAACGGAAGGAAGGTCTATTAGGTATAAGTGTAGGGGCAGTGGTATTATATATAGAGATTTTAGGCGATGCTAAAGTGAACCGATATGCAAAGAACAAGAGTGAGTTTTAAGTTATAAACAAGATTTATGGTTTTGAGATGGAAGCGGCCACCGGAAATATTAGTGATAATGGAGTGTAGCCAGAAATTGTACCGTTAATGTCGCTGATATCGGCAAGCAAGTAAATTATGGGTAATCTTGGTGGTAAAATGCGTAAAAGTTCGACGAGCATATTTATGAGAACGTGTAGCTTACGCAGAGAAAGAAAGAAATATTTGCTCACATCTACTTGTTTATATAAAACGGGTAATGATATGCTAGCGGGAATTATCTTGTTTAGATAAATTCTAAATCAAGCTCTAAGCAATGTGGATAGCTAAGCAGTAGGTAGACCAGGTACAGTTGAAAAGACAAAAGGTGCCAAGATAATCAATAAGCCGCACTGTAAAGTGTAGAAAACGTAGTGGAGAATTCCTTTTATTCGCTTTAAATAAAGGCTTAGCAGTATTCGTCTAAATAAAAATACGTGGTCCTGGTCCTGGTTCTGGTTCTGGTTTTACTAATAGAACAAAAAAGACTAAAAATACTAGTTACGGCATTCACTTAGAGGTTCGTATTACATAAAAAGAAAGAACTTTGAATTGCTTAGGATACGGTACCAAAGAGTCGTTTTCCTGCGATTAAAGCCTCTTACCTGTTCTATTTTTTCCCTTTACGCATACTAAACAGGAAAACTGAACAAGTGTGCATCGTATGTATTATAAAAGTGCTCGCATGTGTAAAGTGAAAGATTTGCATTCAAATACACAAATTTGTGTGTGTGTGTAACCGTGTTGCTTATTGTATATGCGAAAACATAATTCAGGATGACAATATCAACGCATATATGTAAATATTTAGAAACTGGATTTTTATTGGTATTGCAAGCAGGAATTTGTTAAACAAAATTTTTTAACATTTGTGCGCTTCTCGCGCGATTGCATAACATATAAGATAAGAAGGAAGCATAAATGGAACATAATTCAACACATGAAACGAAATAAAGGATATACCTAAACTTTAATATTGAAAGTGCGAGAAGATTGTTTATTATAACGGTAGGAATAACCGCAGGTAAAATTATTTCGGTTAAACTGTAAATTCAATTGTTTCGATTACCGACCGAAGCTTAAATGACATATCATCAAATTATCAACAAAATGTGTGCTAAAGCCAATCGTCAATGATTTATGCTTGAAGTCATGAGGTCTATTTAATAAAATCTTTAGATTTCACTTGCGATTATATGTCGCTTTAATTGCAATTCAATTTTCATGAAAAACATTTGGCTTAAGATTGATTTAACAAAAAAATATTGGAAAACAAAATAAAATCAGAGAAAGAAGAAGAACTATTTTAATTAAATTATATAACGATTGTAGCTGAATGTCGTCACATAAGAACATTAATAATGTCAACATGGAAAAGTTGTGCATAGCACCAAAACAAAAAAAGAATGAGAAAAACAGAAAAAAAATTGAGTTTCGTGGATCTATAAAAATAAAAGGCAAACAAGGCAAACAAGACAAAAATTTCTTTCTGTAAACATAAGTGAATTGTGTTTTTTAGCAACAACAACAGCAGCAGCAGCAACAAAAGCTATAACTGTTGTTCAGCAAGTGCATCATTCATCAACAGTGACACATTTCTATAAAGCACGATTCAGTTTAATAATGCAAGTGCATATGTGCAAGTATATGTGTGTTCATGTTTGGATTAACTTTCTATGTGTGTGTTAGTGTGTTCTGCTGAAAATCTCACCGAAAATCTTTTATAAATTCATATATTTAAATGTCCATCCAACTCGGCGTATGTGTCTGTTTGCAAACTTTGAAAAGTTGGCACACTCCACGTATAGCCGAGATAGAGAATATTTGAAAAAGAAAAACAACACCAGCAACAACAAAATAAATAAACGTTGGAAAAATATGTTGAGTATTTATTAGACGGAAGTAATGCTAAAAGTTGAACAGACACAAACCCATACACACGTATGTACTTACATATGTATATATATAAACAGCTTAAAATAAATCACCTTACAACTTACAAACATTTCTATATATTGTGGATTGTCTAATCCGGAAATTCTTCCATTGCTTTTGGCATTTTGTATGCGGATATACACATAAAGATACACTCAAACCCCATTATATATATATATATATATATATATGCCGGCTCTTGCATATGAATGTTTATGCCTTTGATTCTATTATCAAAATGGAAATTTAATAGTCTTTGTTTATTTGCCTTCTCTGCTTATACTATACATGTCGTTTTACTTACTTCGATTTGGTATGTTATACTCCTTCATGTGCAGAAAATGTGATAAATGGCATCAGACACAACCAAAATGAATGTTAAAGTTATTGAATGCATAAAGTTACCAAGGAAAGAAGCAAATAGTAAGAAATAGAGTGAACGGAAAAGAAAGTCAATTGAGAAAGAAATTAATAAAACATTTCAAATTGATAGCAGAAAAGAGAGCAGAAATAATTCATTGTGATTAATACTAAATCGCACATATTGAGTTTAAGTATATGTTACATACATTAGCGGAGTAATAGCATTAGTTTAAATAACTTCTTCAGCAGCTACAAAATAAACTTAATTATTTTCATACCCATTATATTAGATTTACCGAGTAAGTGTTTGTAAAGTATCGAAATATTTATGGCTCTATAAAGTATATTCTTGATCGATTCCGCCATGACTGTCTATCTGTCTGCTCGTCAATTGGAATCATAATTACGACTTCCAAACTTTATTTAAATAAAATAATATCCATATTTCTTCTTGTCACTCTGGCTTATCAGTCAGATCAACTTCTAAAGTCAGCACCGCTGCTGCCAATTTCCTTTATACGATACGATATGTGACTGATGTACCGAGTAAATGGATCTTTTATCTCTATCTATTAATCCAATGATGTACACGTGTTCCGCTGAAACCGATTACAGCTTCTGTTCTTTCATACGTTATTTCATTTGCAAAAATATTCTGTCAACAATTTTTTCCACTCCAAATGGAAAATTTTTGCAAAAATTGAAGTAGTCTTCTGTTGGACTCCATATATATGCATGCTTTAATGTTTTATTTTGAAAAATATTGTATGTATATGTACTTAAGAGCTTTTACTAAGCGAAAGGATCACTCCACTTATTTTTTAACTAACCTTTAAAGGTAACAAATTTTTCAAATTTTGTTTATTTATTGCCCTTACCTCCTATGAAAAATAGCCTCGTGCTAAACACTATCAGGTCGCGACTGGCAAATGCCGACTAATTGGCTTCAATTGCCATACTATTATCCAACTTTTTTTTTTTTTGAAAGAAATTCATGTCAGAGTTTAGTCTATTTATTATTCACTGTTCGTTTTATTGAAACCAAAGCTTATTCCCATTAAATTAACTTAGTTCGCAAAATGTCTGTTACGGTGACACTATGACGCTTGGATTATGTCGACTGTATTGACAGCGGATTTGTTAAAATACGCTTTTTAAGGTTTTTTTTTTTTATCGCAGACATAAACTACTAAAATAACGTACAACGGAGGTAAGTAAGATTGCAGACGTGGTTTACCAAATTTTGATTTCTAAGATGTTCCTGTGCGGATATAAGGTAATGAATATCGTACAATGAGTGTATAATAGGTGTTTGCATGTATTTTGATCAAGGGCCTCTATTGATGAAAATGATATAGTAATGCGAAGTATCATTGTACAGAACGTTTAATTTCAATGATTTTGGTCTTTCTCTACACGAAACACTAGATTTCCATTTAGTATAATGATGACATTTATTAGTTTTGTGTTTGACTTGAAGAAATCTGCCTGCCGAAGAACATCATCCAATTGTAGCTTTTGGTTCTGACGGTTTAAAAGTGCTGATTTTGTTGTTAACGAGAGAGAACGCCCTGGAGGACCAAAAGACAATGAATTGCAAGACTTATTGGACGGGAACTCAACTCAAAGTCACAAAAAACTTTTGAATGGCTTAGCAGTTGATAAATTAATTGTTTCTACATGTTTACATGCAGACAGAAGGATTTCCTACAGTGTGTTGTTCCTGGCGAAGAGAAGTGTATCTATTACGACAATCTCAAGCGCAAAAACATAATGGGTTAGTCCACGACAATCATCCACATCGACACCGAAGCGTACTATTCATCGCCATACAGTTTTGTTGTGCATATGGTGGGATCCAAAAAGTGTACTGTATTACGAGATCCTACAACCGAATACAACTGTTACTGCAGATGTACACCGACGTCGACAAATTGAACGATGTATTGTTGCAAAAAAAACCATCAATAACGATTGACAGACGCAAAGCTATCCTCTTGCATAACAACACTCGGCCACAGGTTGCAAGATTTGCCAACACGCTGTTCCAACTCGAATGGGAAGTTCTGCCGCAGCCAGCGTACCAGATATTGCATTTACTAATTATAACTTGTTCAGATTGATTTCTCATAGCTTGACTGGCACACGTTTTCGCTATGCTTAAGGAGTATGGAAATGGGTCATTCGCTGACAAATCAATATCGTTCTTGAGAAAAGCTGGAATATGATGGGAAATATATTGATTAACATATAACGTACTAATTTTTTCCAATAAATGCCTGTTTCAAATGAAAAACAATTGGAATACATGCAAGCAATTAATATACGTTATTAACAAACGTATATATAAAAATTGCAAACGTTTTTCTTAATTGATAATGTGTGAAAGTTATACCCTTTCTTTTAAGCACTTAATCATTATATTAATTACTGGAGCTAGAACATAATAACATCGTAACATCTGCAGTCACAATGACATACGAGCGTCTTTTAGCTTGTTATAGGGACACGATCAAAATTTTTCAGCGTGTAAACCGTCTTATATTTCAGTCGTCGCCGAAAAACTTTTCCAATAAACTTCTTTGAAAGATAAACTAAGGATTTTAGAAGAAAGATACGTATACGGCAACTAAGACAATAGAAAAATAAACGGTGATGTTAAGTCAATTAAAACAATGACTTCTTTAGAATATGAACTTGTGACATTATTGTTCACAGACATAGCATAAAAATTGGCCAAAACTAGAATCAAGTTTTTTTCCAATAAATGACTGGAATTTTTCCAAAAAAAAAAAAAAAATAGGATTGAAGATATTAAAGCTAAACTTCCGATTCAGTGAATAGTTAAAAGATTGCCGGACTAACTTATAACGAATTTTATGTTTACTAGGTGAGAAACTTCCACTTGCAAAACCATTGTAAATGTCAAAGTCAAAGTTCAAGAAGAAAATTCCATTGTATTTATATTTAGTTCTTGCGGGCAAGCAATTGAAAATGGGCGTTATTAAAAAAAAATATACTTTACATATAACTTTTACGTTTACCCTTGGTAGTACCTAGATCTCTACTAGAAATCTATACTTGAAGTAGAATGAAACTATTTTGAGACATAAGAAGACCAAGAACGCTTTTACAAATTAACCGTGCAAGACTTTTGTTGTTTATGATTTACCCCGCGTAAACTAAGCCAGAGTTACTGAACAACAGAGATCGTGAGCAAAGCTAGAGATACATGAATGACTTAATTTGACACTATCTATGTGCAAAGGTTATATTTATATTCAAGTGAGTGAAAGTGCTAGGAAAATATATTCATAAAAAATTTCTCTGGAAATTTATTAAAAAATGTTTTATAATGCAACGTGATTTCATTATTATAAGAAAATTTTAAACCTGTCAATGACATCTGTGCCTACGATAGAAGACTTAACGATAGATAGTTGGTGTTGGTTTTGCTACAAATAACACACTCTGCAACGTTTTCGTTAAGCCTTTAGAGTCAATTGTAAAGGAGGTTTTTGAAATGATTGCATTTTCATTGCAAGGCCATCGTCAAACAAATTGTTCTTAAATATTACGCTTCGAAAAGCCAACCTTCCTGCCTTCTCTAGGTAAGATAGTTTGCGAAAACACGTTCATTACTTTCTTTCTTTCCCCGAACTCTCTACGCACTGTAGTAATAAACATTATACGATTAACTTTTACCCAGGTTTGTAAGCCTTTTCGAACTTCTCAAATGTTTTTAGTCCTTTCCGGAAATCTTCGACATGCTAGGTCCATTATGTAGTACGTAACCAGTTGGGATGACAATTTATTTGTAGCTTTTATGTTGAATCGAATGTAGAAGTTTGTCTGTGTTTTCTGGGCGCAGGGGAGAAAGGTGAGGGCACTAAGCGGCAAGTAATTGACCGTATTAAAACTTTTCTTGGCAATGCCAGGCCTGCACTATATCACTAATCTTCCAACAAAGGAAGGTTTATGCTAGGTTATGCTAGGTTATTTCGTTAGGATTCACATAAATCGTCATTACGATTACGAAAGCATCTAAGAATGGATCTAAGAACATGCCTGCGCAGATGTGAGGCGAGTAGTAGCAACTATCACTACAAATAGCAGCGGTATAATTACACCGGAAAGAGGCTCGAATGTTGTAGCCGAACATATCTGTGGAAAAGCATTTGAAATCCGCTTTAGATATCTGTTCTGTTATCTCATTCTTTTCTGTCCTCCTCTAGCAGAGAGACGAGCATTCTTTTACTCCCGCTCCAGATCCGAGAGTAGCAATAGCAAGTTTTACGTGGCGCTATGCATTCGGTTAGTTTGTCAAATTTTCTTGGCGATGGTCTTTAAAAAAGCTGACCAAGTCGGTAGGAAAATGGATTATTCAACTACATGCTGCCCTGTTTGCCTTTTTGCTTTAACGACAACGGAGAGTGATGCAATCCTATAATATGAATTTATTGACTCTTAACAGATTTATGCGCCTAAAAGTGATGTCGATTCGGAAGACTTATCTTCCCCAAACACCAGCGATATTAGTAAAATCACTAACAAGTCGGGACGGGCGATTCCTCGATTTCGTTCTCTTACTAGTTTGGATGAATCTTATTAACTTAGGTATTCATTATTCGAACCTAAATTAACCACAAATGCATTCAGTTAAAATTAACCTATTTGCGCTCAAATGGGTGAGTTCTAAATTCTAAAGCTTTGAATTCTCGTCTCTCAGCTTTAACTTTTCCTATGACAAAGCATACTCTCGTAAAAAATTATGCAATATATGTGAAGTGATAAAGTAGATCTCAAGATTCATATATTTTCCTCCCGTGGCTTTACATGTTGAAAAGTAGTATGAATATGTTTTGTATGTATGTTGAACTGAAATCGTAACTTATGCACATAATTCATTTGAATTCAAGAAGTAAACGGATACATTTAAATATGCATCACTGACATAATTTTTGTATTTTTAGACTTTAACCCAAATTCATTTTTAATGCATAAAAAAACTTTGACTGTCAAAAGAAGCCCGACAATAAATGCATATACATAAATGAATTTCTTGGCAAATCTATTGCACTTCCAAACGGGGTTATAAGGAATATTAAAATTTCTAGCACGTTGTCATTTTTAAAGCAACAAAAAAAAAAAAAAAAAAAAATGTCTCTTCTACATTCGTTTTCATTTTAATCTCTTAAGAATTAAAATAAATTGCTAAAGTAATTTGTAAAACTATTCTTCTACGAATTAAATGAGAAAATAAATTATCGCCATTTAACTATTGGCAGACATATCTCGTTAACTTTTTCCTACACACATTTATGTAGATATACATTTATATGTGTCGATATAATTTATATCAACACATTCAGGACATGGACTCGCTCGCATTCCTGCAATATAAGTGATACTTAAATATTCATTAGCCTCATGGTCGTTTCCCAAAGGTAAGCAATAATATATGATAACGCATGCATGTGCATAACTTTATATGCATACATCTCAACACAGGATCCATAGTATGCTCGAACCTAAATACACAACGGCGATAATTAAACAGCGGCACCATGAATAAACACACAAATAGTTGGCGAGACGGGGAAACGGAGATACAGGCAGACAGTCGAATGTAATGTATATGACTGCAGCACTAACCAATGGAGTTTCTCTAATGTGATGACAACTAAAATGACAACGCGGTAACACTGGACACTGAAGATTTTAATGTATGGTGCAATACGTTTGTTATACTCATATATTACACATGCACTTAAATTGTACAGTACAAAGTAGTAGGTGCCGACATTATATTACCTAACCAGTTAGAATAAAGTAAAGCAAAAAAAGAAAAATAATAATAATAATAATAATAATGGCCGCGTTTATTATAAAATATGCGTATTTTTCATAAGATTTACAATTTTATTTACTCTGTTAAATCTCAACAAATTTGGTCTTCATATAAGTTAATGATGTTTCCAATTCCTATGACGGCGGAGTATTTTGGATGTGTGTAATAACATTAAAAATTATTTAATATTTCAAAGTCAGACATTTCAAAATATCATCATTCGGTATTCGGTATTCTAACATTAGATGATTGGAATCCGCTTAAGTGGCCGAGTAGACAAAAGATCTTGACTAACAACTGAGTGATCTTGGGCTCAAATCTCAAAGGCGGTAGACTTTTCAATAAAGCTGATAGCCTTAGACGTACTAGTACTTTAAGACATTAGTCGTATAAGTTATTTATTTATTGTTAAATTATAATAGTAGACGATTGGAAAAGGAAAAGAAAATTGCAAGCTTCTTTGTTCGCATTTACGTTTCTTTTATAATCATGTGCGGCCAGTAAGGCGCCAGCAATTGACAGGCATATGTCGTAGGTGAATATAAAACTTCAAAGATTACCTGAATTAGTATTTAAAACACACCACCATTTAATACAGAAAATGAAAACCTACATCATCGGACCACAAATGAAAATTTATTCGTCCTAATAAATCGTCAAATAAAATCATGAATTAATTACAACAAATTTTTTAAAATTTATTTCTAAATAAAAGCAAAAACAAAAAACAGAGACTCATAAATTGACAAAGTAGACAAAACACGTAAACATCAAACAATGGGGCTGGCATTTGACTGAGCCTAGAAAAAAGGTTTTGAAATTTCCAAAAAAAGTATTCAATAAATGTTTGTAGGTTACGTTCCTCTTCTAAAATTTGCCAAATATTCCAGCATTGAAAATGAGTTTATCTATAGTTTAGTGAACAATAACCCACAGATCATAATTGAAGAAATTGCTGACAAACTACCTTTTGGAATCCGATATGAGTACGATACGTTTGGGCAGAAAGAAATAAATTGACGAAGGCCTATGAGTCAATGCGTAACTGGGTATGAAAAATGGATTCGATTGACTCATAATAAAAAGGACACCAGTACAGTCAATGCCACTATTCATCAACATGTAGGGGGCAAGTTTTGATCCCAATATTGTAAGATTTTGCTTTTGTTATCTACCATCGAAGGATCCGAAGGCTGGGAACGTGTTTATGTCGTCAAAATGTTTGCATGAACATCAAACAGGAAACTTTAAAGACCCCACAAAGTATACATACTCTTCAGCGGCATTCGAGAAATACCCGTTTTTTCGCGTGTCTTAAGTCAAATGGTAAATATTCTCCTGATCGCTAAGTTTAGAAAAAATCATCGAAGTATTTGCCCGCGGAGCTGATATATCAAAGTGCGCGTTTACAGTGTAAGACAAAAAGAGGCCCATTTTTACTGATATACAACGACAAGGATAAGATCTGCCCGCGGGGCAGATATATCAAAGTGCGCGTTTACAGTGTAAGACAAACCGAGGCCCATTTTTGCTGATAAACGACGACAAGGATAAGATTTCCACGTATGTTCCATTGGTGATTATTAAGCATAGGTACAAAAATGGAAAAGCGGCTACGTTTAATTCAAAGTGTGGAAATTCTCTTCTTCTTCTTTCGCTTTTTTTTTGAGTTCAATTCAGAATATAATTGTTTTACTCATTACGTTAAAGTAATAATAAATGTCAACGGTAGCACTAACTGATGTAGGCATAAATGATTCTATTATTGAGATTAGACCTGGCATACAAATGGCTCACTAGTATAAGTATTTTTTTTGCTACCCGTTTACCCTGGGATTGTGTTGATAGACCTTTTTAGTCCGTTTGTAGTAAATATGTTAATAGAATAAAATATTTTTATCCTAATTCTGTTATTTACTGTTTGAGATAATTACGCGTTCTTCTTCTACACATGAACGATTTTACTCTATCATTATGTTAATTTCTTAGTTTACATCCACCTACACTTCAATTGTAATCTATGGTATTCATTGTGTATTTCTATTCAATAATTCTTAAAACCCTTTGCAGTAATGCTAATTCACTGACATGTACGGAAATCGTTAGATTAGCCATTTGTCGTCGTAAATTAAACTAAGTTAAAGTAACCCATTTTCAATGCAACAATTTTGTTTCACGTTTTACGCTAAAAGCTTGAGCTAGAATGCTATTGAAGAAGATAAGCAACTCTTTACGGTAGTGCCTGGCTGGGAGGGCTAGAATTATTATAGTAGCGAAGTACGAAGTGCTACGAAAATGCCATATTTGATCTATGATTTGTAATTTCAGGAAAATTCGTCGATTTTCTAAGACACAAAGTTCTAAAAAAGAAGGGCAAACCAAGTATACATTCACGCAGTTGGCGATTGGCGAAAAGATTGACAACAATTGCCAGAAATTTGACCCGAAAAAAATGAACTAATGGATCAATAGATTAAAAATGACGCAATGAATTTAAGTAATGGCAACTTGCTTGTAAAACGACATGTAAGCAGAATATACGCGCAAGGCAAAAGTGAGTCGAGAAATGCGCCCAAAAGTGTGTCTGGAGTCAGTTGAGAGAGTCGAGCCAAGAGAGTTCAATTGTGCCATTAGAACAAAAAAGGTCAGAACTAAAATTAAAGCGTTTAAAATCTAGACCATCGCAAAAATGACAATTCAGTGCTACGACCTTAACAACAAAAGGATTCGAGTAAAACCGCAAAGTCACAAAAGACGGTTTACGTTACAGTGTTA
Source organism: Glossina morsitans morsitans (assembly GCA_001077435.1). Lineage (NCBI taxonomy): Eukaryota > Metazoa > Arthropoda > Insecta > Diptera > Glossinidae > Glossina > Glossina morsitans. The sequence goes on from CCAG010008398.1 coordinate 57,613, forward strand.
TATATATACTAGGATTATATTACACGGAAGTGCATGGAAGTAGAAGAGCATAAACTCACTTGCTTTCCGTTTCTGACGGTGTGGCAGAGCAGCCATTGTTTGCGTTCTTCTTTCACGTAGTGGATCAATAACTGCTGAGGAGTCATAAGAGCAACCCATATATACTGGAAGCATCTTCCACGCTTTGCGACCCATGATATGGAATGGGAGACTTCGAAGCAGACCATAGCTACGGTAGGGGGCAGAATGATCGAGGACTTATAATCTGCACGTTCGACAAGTAGGTTTCGTCCATCCGTTTGTTCCTATAAGGGTAAAGCACGAGTATTTCTTGCAGATGTAACTGCCTGTGGAGTATACGTGGGACAAAAAGTTAAATCTCCCCATATCTTACGAACTAGCAGACATTGGGGATCTTACAGACATAGGCGTTACATAAAGAGAATTTGCAGTGTCCTGCTGCAGCAGGAGGATTTCAGGAAATGCTTTGAAACTACTATGGAAAGTAAGTACACATTACATTTGCTTCCGTTTTTCACTTTACTCTGATATGTCAAATGTCATAAGACTTCAAAATTTATCCAAAAAGGAAAAAGGAAAACTTTACGATATTTTACTGAATTGAAGCGAAATAAACGAAAGAGTATTTAAAGATGTTTTAAAATCTATACGATAAGGAAACATTTGCCTACTAATTATATGGTCAAAATTATTGAAAAGCCAACGGAGATTCAAACAATTTTTGCTCTAAAGAACTTGACATAAAAATAATCTAATGGAAGAACAGTATAGCGAAAGAGCAAATGAATCATTGATGGACGAACATGATAAGTGACGTTGACAAGAACGTCTTGGCATTATTGAGTCTTGCATTTGAATAGCTTCACGATTTCACGTGAGTTATATAAATACAAGTGCCTCAAAAAGCTATAAAAAGCTATACTACTAGGTATACTATATTTTGACGTCATCTAATGAAGAGATTTGAAAAAAAGTCCAAGCAAAGGTCAAAAAGGCATTAAATATTTCAAATTTATAGTTTCTACTCGAAATTGTCTGCATTTCAACTTAAATCACAAATATTGCATAATTATATGCAAATAGAGCAAAAACAAAACAAAATAAGAAAGAAATGAAATTCTAATAAAACTTTTTTCCACTTAGTATGTTTGTTCCACTTCTTCTACTATTCGCTTTTTGTTTAGAACGTTTCATGACCTGGAGTGTGGCGTAAAGTCGTTTAATAACCAATCAAGCGCGATAAACTGTGCACTGTGTATACTCGACGTTAGGTTTTTATGTGGCTTTTCACCTCTACTCTCAAAATGCATTAATATGCTTAGTACACGGTTGGCGAATACTAAGTGATAATGACTTTTATACTTATTTAATGGTTTATGAAATTATGTGTATACTCTACCGTGCAAACGTGCTTTAGTTGGTAAAAAGAGATATAGATTGAGTCAAGTGCAATGTTTATATGTATATATACATATATATAATATACTTACTTTCAAGCTAAGTAAACATAATCATAACGTAAGACAAAAGGACAGTGGGTTGATTGACTTTGCAAAATTTCTGCAATACTTCATCGTTTTCATAGCGGCGAACAATTAAAATGTCACTAGCTGTTGCTAGAGGATTTCAGCGTGCTTAGTAAAGTTGCTTGGGTAAATGTCCGTTAATCATAATGACAGATGATGATAATTGGCAACGATGTATTTTGTGTGAATGTTCCGCAAAATAACTTCCAAATTCCTAGACGTCAGATGTTTTTATAGTGCAATATCAAGAAGGCGTGGGGGGGGGGGGGGGGGAGGCGGGGGGATTGCACTCAGAAGCTTTTATTATCACAATGTTGTGTTCGCAGCCATCTAACATTTAGTACATGTTTGAATTGTTAACTTCCGATGATAATCGATTGCCATCGTACAAATGCGGGGTAGTTACTATTCAGAATTTAAATGTAAAACAAAATTGGTAATACACAAAAATAACAATAGCAGCAACAAACATAAGATATATAGATTTGTACATTTTGTTATGCATTGGATCTGGTGGCAGTTTACTATAGTATTTAGTGGCAACATTGTGCAAATGACTCGCGGGTTTTCGAATGTTAACATACAAATACTGCAATAAACAAACATGTGCATATGCACACACACACACACACACACTCATACGCATACATATATATATATTTACATATATATTTATAGATATGTAAAAATATGTGCACATAAGTGTAACAATTCACGTAACGAAATCATTGATCAAGCATCAGCAAACGATATACGAACATCTATATATACGTATGCAAAGGAGAAGTAACAGTAGTATTATACACGGTTTAAGTTCCTGTACTGTTTATTGGCAACATTTTCTACACGTAGATGCACAATATAACAAACAAACTAATAATATTGTATAACAAACAAACCGCACTAATACGACAGCTAGTCGAGCGGTGTATGCATATATAAAACTAACGTTTATTCACCCTATGGGTTACATGTACCCATTTACAGACGTAAGCGTGTACGTGCGTATGTAAATGTACAGGTGTATTTCCTCGGTGACAGGTAAACAAAGTAGCTTTTTGGTATTTAGAGCGCTATGCTGTGGAGCCTTACCTTGCTTTGAATAAGCCTAATGTCTGTTAATGTGCAAATTTAAATTTATGCAGAATGTAGACAAGTGTGTGTGTTAACGATCTTTTTTGGATGTTTTTTTTTGATATTCTATTTTTTTTTTTGTTTTCTTGCCGTCCTCCCGCTTAATAGTAGAAGGATGACAGAGTTGTAATCATAGAAGTGGAAAATGCTTTATGACACACATCTCTCTGACAACATCAACATCATCATCATCGTCATCAACATCGTTATAATTACTTATACATACATAAGTACAGTAATTACTAGCCTTAGCAAATCATCTAAACAACCGTCCTACGAAATGTCCCATAATGCAAACATTATGAAAAATAAACTAAAAAAAAGCAAGGATTTTATATGCAACTTGGGCCGAATCATTTAATACCCACCGCTACATAGTGTAAGATAAAAGGAAGATTCATTCGATCAATATATCACTCATTCACGTTACGCCGTGCATATTGCATACAATATATATAACAAATCATATTTTTTGTTTCGCGACTTGGCAGCACTTATTGCATATTATTTTTTTGGGGCTTATTCATCCATGGATATTTAGTGATTATGAACCAAACCGTGAAGACTGACTTAAAAAACTAAACTCAAAGTTGTACAATTTTTAAAACACTGCTTGCCTTCTTCTTTTTGCCTTCGGATGATTAGATGAGACGAGAGTGATAAGAAAAAATTTGATAGTAAATTTATTCCGTTCCATATATTTTCCTAACCTAATCCGCGCATTTATTATATTTTTTTTAACAAAGGGACCCCAATCCTTATTTCAATGCGTTATAAACATGTGGTGTGTCTAATATATTTTCCATGATAGGTGCAAAAAAAATTGCTAACGAAAAATTAAAAATTATACTCTGGCTTTTACTTCAGAGGTGGCCAGTAACACGATTACAAAGCAAAGTTTGTTTGAATGTCGAATACAACAACACGTCGTAGAACAAGTGCATCCGGTTGCCCTCCATCTAATGGATCCTATGAGAATCCAGCCAACGCAACAATCAAATATAAAATATTTATATTCTACCCTCGCTACTTACTCTTCAATAGAATACAAGGTCTCAACATGACGATCGGTTGTCGGACGTCAGCGAAATGACTTTTCGTTCTGAAAACTCTTCACAAGAAAAATCCATCATCTAAACGCAGTAATATGCGGAAACTTACTTTCCCACGCTGGCTGCCAGTAAACCTTGCATATGAGCAAAAGTTTATTATTCCAAATTTACTAAAAATTTTTGAGAAAAACTCTAGTTACTTATGTTGGCAATAATTTGCCAACACTGCTTTACTTCATGGTTTTCCCGTTATCCCGTTTTCTCTTATTACGATTTTGTAGAGGACAGAAGAAATTCTTTGGTGTTTTAAAGCATCCAATAACATGTACACATGCATAGTTAGCTACGAGTTTAGTTTAGTTTATGAGTTTAGTTTTGACTTAGGAATGGATGCAAACCCTTGCAAAATTTCCACACAGCAAGAGCAAAAACAAAAGCATTAATAAAGGCATGACCACGACAATAACAAAACTTTAAACTTTAAAATGAAACTGAAATTTTCAGCGAAAAGCAAAGAGTTGTGTTAAAAAGTAACAAAAAGTAAGCGTAAGCAGCCGCCGCAATTAGGCCCCAACCCATGGATTTGGTTTGCCGTTAACTCAAAGCTCAAAGCACAAAGCGCGACAGAAATTTAATTAAAATAGTAACGCCACAAGCTTCAAACATGTGTACACACACATGCACACACACGCGCGCACACACACACACACACAAATACACACACAAAGGCAAACTCCTACACACATACATTCATTTACTTACATACATGTGCACGTAAACAAACAAGGCGAACCAACGCATGCATACATAGGTCACACAACCCGAGCAGCCACAATTTGTGCTTTGCTTTAATAACATATACGTCACATGTAAGAAAGCTGTGATCGTGTTAAGTCGAATTTTGGATACTCAGTAATTTATATCCGACAGCGAGAAATCAATTATGCGCGAATTTGGATATTTAAAGAGCTCTAATATATGTTTCCATCAAGTTTTCGATCACTATGTGTGACCAGCCTTTGTAATTTTACCACGGAATAAAAATTTATGGAATTTTCTCACTTTCCCTCTAAGTCTGCTTGAATGTTATGGCTTATGTGGACGTAAATTATTTTTATGAAATATTCATGTCCCTTTAATTATGCCTGACAGACTGGCAGTCAAATAGACTAATATTCAAATAGGCTGACACTTAGACGGACTGATAGCACTCACAGTCAAATGGATTGACGGTTGCGTACATATTGACAGTAAAGTGCGTAGGCATAAGTTGGTAGGTAGTACTATCTGTACCGCTGAGAAAAATGCAAGTAATAAGGACTGACAATCATAGGGGTAGCCGAATATGGCTTGCAAAAAACCAAAGCGGAACGACTGCCAACAAGTCAAATGAATCAACGGATGAATAAAAGGACAAGCGTATTGGCGGAAAAATTAGAAACGGACCATTAAAAAAACATGTGATCACGGATGAGGAGAGGGATAAATGAATTAATGTCCGATTGGAACAACGCAAACGCAGGTAGTAAAATCAACGGTCATATGAAGCTGCAAGTGGACAAACAATTACATCATGAACAAATGCCACAGGCAAGCAAAGGAATTGTGATAAGGAATGCGGTAACAGACAGGAATCAAGAATAACTGAGGGAGATACGGACAAAACGTGCACATAGCAATGGGCTGCGCAAAACAAAGAAGAATATATTGTAGACTATATATATATCGGATCGGATTTCTGATATGTATTTCCCTGAATTGCAAAATGGTTCTCAAAGTTAATACGACTTCTTACGTGCGAGTGCGTGATGAGTATAAAAATGGACAACAAGCATACAAACGCGCTCTTACATATACATATACAGTTAAAATATACAACGACAACCACTGTCTCATTTCTTTTTGTCTTTCTTTTTAATCAGGCTATGAAATCCAGTTTATTCGTATAATAAATATGCAAAGAACCAACGTTTGATTAAATCCCAATGAAAAAAGTAGCTAATGCTAACCAAAAACAACAGCAATAACAGAGTGTTATGGAAATTTATAGCTTAAACTTTCAAAAAATTTTAAATTCATTTTGACAGTTACCCGACCAACGCGATTGCCCCAAAAAAATTATGCCACATAAACCAAAACTGAAAAAAAAAAAAAAATTCTAAAAATTTTCAAATATTTGTTAAAAGAGGAAAAAACAGTAGGCGAAAAAATAATAGAAAACCAATGTGGCTAAATTATGAGCAAGGGAGTAAATGAGGTTGGACAGACAATGTGCTTGCACACATACACACGCATTTACTTATAAATAATGCATTAGGATATCGACTGATGATTGGGATATAAATTGCTAAAGGCAAAGCCGTTTTTTATGTAAGTTTAAATTCAACCCATACTCATACACACATACACATACACATGGATACGCACAGAGGCAGACATAGCAGATATATAGTTTTTGACTTGCACACAAATGTTGTGGCATTTTATTTAGGTCATTCCCTTAACACCTGATGAACCACACTTGCACACATATGCGTACATATACACTCACACACTCACACACACACACACACACATACATACACACATACATACATACATATCGAAAATACGTACATGTGACTTTCTCCACATTCCCATTGCGATCGGCGGATTGGTATCTAATAACTCTATGTGTGTGTGTGTGTGTGCAAAGTAAATGTTTGCCATTTTAACACGAAGCAAAAACATTAAATATAATCACGGGAGGGAGAACGAGGCCGCACATTGGGAGAAATCAATGCAATCAATAAAAAGGCAAACAGTAAAAAGAAAAGACAATTGCTTGGTTTTTTGTTTGTTGATGTGTGATATATTTGAAAGGTTGCAGAAGAGAGTCACTGCTGGGTGAGCAAATTTGCAGCATTTTAATGTCGAACGTGTAAATATTGGTAAAGGACTGAACGCGACTATAATGGTTTTGTGTCTATTTGAATATATACTTCTGTATGCGTCTGTGGCTGTGCGCCATATTCTATCAAATATAATAGTCGATAAAGGCAGATACCTTACTAACACCAATGCGAAATTAAGGTCACTTAATTTCTATATTTAATTAAAGTATTTTTTGTTAAGGTAACCAACGATTTTTGTACCCACCACTGAAGGAAAAGGATTATACTCATTTTTTCATAATGTTTTCAACACCCGAAAGGAAGCTTCAGAGACCTTATAACATATATATATATTCTTGATCAGCCTGAAATTCGGAATTGATTAAACCATGTTGGTCCGTCTGTATCTATGTGTTATGTCTTCTTGATACTCTCCTGGTCGCAAAAATGAAGATGTCGACTCCAAATTTGCCAGAAACATTGGAAACTTTTGCAGGCAGGCTGGTTTTGAAAATGTGCTAAATTTGTCAGAGCACAAGCATACAGCGTAGCGTAAACTGGAAGCAACTTTATTTGTCCAAACAAAAATTTTTGATTATTGCTCATTACTCAAAAAGTATACAGGATAGAGGGGTGAAATTTTCCACATTTAGTTTACGAAAAATTTTACCATTTCTTTGTACAAATGGAAAGATCGGGCATGCCCACACAGAGTTACAAGTGATTAAATTTTCTTCACTTCTTCACTTTTTTGAGGTTATATGCTTATTGATCGTGAGGTAAAGAAGGCAGAATGTTTAAAACTATTTTTTACATTCCTCAAATGAAGACGTATTATTTGCCCACACTTTCCTTAGTTGTAAAACAAGCATGGCGTACACCCTGAGCAGGTGGACACATTTTTTGCTAAACATACCATCGATATGGGTATCAAGTAAAAGGGCTTGGAAATTAGAACGCGGAAAGCTAAGTGTGCTAATTAATTGTGATGGAACTCACGACCTGGTAGATTAATTTCTCTTAGGTATACTTTCAAGGGATGCAAACGGTTAAAGACAAATTTTATCCCATCCACTTTGTAATGACAATAAATGAAAGCATGAGGCGTTACAGATTTCAATGGTCGTCGTTATTCGACATTCGGTTCCAGTCATTATTTTTGGAATGTTTCTTCACCTCTGGAAAGGAATGGGCGCACGCATCCAGGACTGTCTGAACCATAAGTACAATTGAGTAGTTGGTATAGACCATCAATTCGTCATATAAGCAACAAGCTGTAGATCAAACTGCAATAACACTTTTTCATTTTGCCTGATTTTTATTGTTTGCTTTAGGCACATCTGAGGACGAAATGTTGACTGTTTTAAATTCAATATTTAAAATAAAGCTAAGAATAAATGGCAGAATCGTATTGATTTGAAGTTTGCAGGAATGTTGAGTGTTAAGGAATAAAGCAGGATTTTTTCTGTAATTTTGTATCACCCGTCTTTCAAAAATAAATTCGATCGTATAAAGCAAAACTTATGTATTTTAAATAACATACCGTCAACCATCGACAGTGAGTACAATACGCGTATCGTTTAAAGACCGTAAAAATAGCGTAACCCTAAAGAATTTAGTTCCCTGTTTCGCCCAAGCAATGTAAGTTCATCGTCCGGATGAACCTTTCGCATGTGGTAAACCACTAACATTACTTTATATGCTACATAGTGTTTCTTTCCTATTCTTTTATCATTGCTGTTATATTCTTGTGCATGTTCAAATATGAAAGTTGCTTGATTGAGATGCATGCAGGTCGCCCTAAGCTTTAAACGGGTATTTTAGTTTTAAAGTTCGTGCTAAGAATAATGAAATTAAACACGTGTTCAGGTATGAAAAAAAATATTTGTATATAGCGGTTAAAACTTAAAATGGACTAAAGCAGAAAAGATTTTTTAAACGGTTTCCATATTCTTGCAACACCTTGTCTGCTACAAGGCATTAAATGTTTAATGACTACTAACTCTTTTTACCCATACAATCGCAACGTTTTTGCTAGGGTTTCTTTTCTCAAAATAGTAACGTTTTGAGATAACGTGTTTTTGCTCTCATTGGCCAACACATACTTTGTTCAATAAATACCACTTTTTAAACTAATGAACTATATATGTGAGCGTGTGAAAAATAAGAAGTTACCGCTGAGTAGAATTTATATTAAATCCTCTGGCTTACGGTTTGTTTCGTTTACCCCATTAGTGGATGGAAAGTAAATGCTTGCAATAATCATGGCTTTTTTTCATATACATAGAGAACGCTCACTTGTCGCGACTACATCTGTATTCGTGTAATAGATAAAATAAATTTATGAATATATGAACAAACAAATACGTACTATATGATGAATGTTATATGAAAACTTTGTATTTTAATTTCGATAAAAATCTCTGGACTTTGGTCAACTAGAAAACCTTTTTCCCTTCAGATCTGTGTATATTGCAAGAATTATTTTCTATTGATCCGGTTTTAGTGCATTGAAATGATTTTTTTTTTACACCGAATGTCTTATAAAGGGTGCGCCGCTCGCTAGTCGAGACTAATCGCTAACAAAGCCAACGAAATTTTTCAAAATATTGAGCAAGACCCGGCTAAATATAGCCTTATTTTATCACTGCGAAACTAAACATAAATCAAGCAACAAAGGGTTCATTTCGCTTGTTACTGTCAACAACTCATACAATTAAAGTGAACAATTGAGATAAAACGCCTAGGTCTGTTCAATAGGATAGGCGGTGCCGTCCATCACGACAACACAAAACCATGCACATTCTTAAAGCATCAACAATAATTCCCAAAGCGATCTTTGGGGAGTTTTGATGCACTCACAGTACAGTCCGGATGTTGCCACGACCACTTATCATATGTTTCGCTCACTGCATTACTCTCTTAACAGTAATATGCGAAAAATCACACATCAAATTCATTGCTTAATTTTTTCGCTCAGAAATATCAAGAGTTCTGCCGAAGCGGCATAATGCGTTTACCAAGAAAAGCATGAAAAGATATCGATCAGAACAATGTGCATTTGGTTCGATGAAGCGCATTTTAGATATAAGAAAAATATGTTCGAATTTTGATAGGAAAAGGTCACAAAACCTTCCCTCTTATCTAATGGATCGTCATATAAGGTGTTACTATAGAACCGTCGCGGACCATTAGGGCAGGATCGTCGCAAAATGTTATTATATGCGTTACTTGCAGCTATCAATATACCGATTTGCACAACTCGCATATTCAGTATTCGCAAATCTCGCAGAACTCGTGGTGTGTTAGAAAGGTGTTCAAAAAAGGAAAGAAACAAGCTCGAGTACCATCAGAGTAATGTTTGATTTATTTAGCTAAGTCGACTTTTTATACATACTAAACTCACCATTATAGACATACGTACGCTAGCGTAACTATTTGTTGTAAGTCAGTATGAAAAAAATTTGGTATGCAGTTTGGAAGAGCGTCGAAATGTAAAAATAAAAATGAAGAATCGCAGAAAAATACCGAGGGATGGCTAATATATGTACGTCAGCTATATTACATCTCTTACAACTAAGAGTGTAAGTACAGTACACTAGTTAAAGTAAATAAATTCTACCTTGGTTCTCATATCACATACTAATCCAAACCTTGTCGGAAATATTTACTAACATACCTTCAGTTCGAAAATAAGTGTGAGCGATTCATTATCAGTAGGCTTTGCGAACGCGTTTGTCATGCAAAAGTGTGCGGTGCTGCACATGCAGTTCTTGATCTTTCGATCAATCGATCGTTCACGTTGGTCATCTTCCGAATTTAGGAAACGGGATATTGACTTTTGTAAGCTGAACACTTCCGCCGAAATTTTTCAACTGCTAATTTCAATTAAACTGTCGACCATTCGTATCCGATAACTAACCCGGTTTTGATTCCTAACTTGGTCAGTGTGAAAGATAAGACTTAAGCAGTATTAGCTTTGTTACAATCACAATGTTTATTGGAGGAAGTTGGATTTACCACATCAGAATCGTACAACGGACCATCATGCCTGCATTAAAAACAAATACAAATTGCTTCATGATACGCATCCTCAGATAAACTAAAAGGTGGACAGCGATTTAGAACCGTCTCCTGGAAGTTGGCAAAGCAAAGATCTAGCAGTCTGCCATTACAATTAGGAATACGTTTAGATTTTTCGGCAACATCACAAATGAGGGCAGCATGTTTCTTATAAATGGAGATATACGCATTTGGGAGAATGCAGGAGCAAGTTCTTGTTTATCGGTAATTTTCGCAGGAATGGTAATAAATTCAACATCGGAAGGAGTAGGAAATTCAATCGAATAGGACGGGACCGCAGCGGATATGGCAATTAAGACACCACCACCAGTGCGATCCAATTGATAGAACTGTGAAAAAGTTCAGACTTTAACCAAATTTCAATGAAGGCCAAAGAGGAAAATTCCGTGCTCGCTGCATTTAGGAAAGTACAGCGAATTTTTGAGTTTCGGTCCCTAACATTTTGCTAAATGAAAGTTACTTGGCGTGATGTAACATTTAGTTTTTTTGAGGGTGGAAGAGCTAGCGAATTAGTATTACGGAGCCGATCCCGAGACATGAATTCTTTAATTAAGGATCCAACTGGCTACAATGGTTTATTTAGTAAAATTTCCATACATTCAATCGATCCAGGGGCCAATTGGAAAATGCTTATACGCTTCAAACTGACTAAAGGATGATCCACAGAGGTGTCAGGCGCCAGTCTTGACACGAATATTGCCTTTCAGGGCGACAAGCAGAAGAAGGGAGTCATCCCTATTAGAAACAATAGGGTTTGCAGGTAGAGAATTTTGAAATGGCGAGAATATAGAAGGGATGACCGCACTTGCACGTAAAGCTTGTGCGACTTGCTCAGCATAGTAACCAGCAGGCACCCCCGTACAGCTAGAAGGAGAGACTGAATTGCAATTTTTATTAACATTTTGTGAGTAGCCTGAACGGCACCACTGGGAGGAGATACCCTTGCCATTTCAGCATAACTAGAACGACGGGGGCTTTCCAACTTTTTTGGAGCTTTTTAATTAGCGGCCAATTATATGATAGCGGATGTAGGCAAAGATGGTTCACTCACATCAGTCGACGAATCAGATTTAAGCGAAGGCGGTACCACGCGCTACATTACGAGTCGGCCCTGTACAGGCTGGGGGAGAAGGTGAGTACTCTAGATAACGGCATTCATTGAACATTGATTTGATTTTTTCAAACTTACAGCACAGATTAAAAAGATTTTTGCTTAGTTCAGAGAACCCAATCCTTGTCTCCCTGAGCAGCTTATAAAAGTCAATATCTCGCTTCCTACAGTCGGGATATGGCCAACGTAATCGATCGATTGATCAAGGCTTGTATCTGTAGCACGGCACACTTTTGCATGACGAAAGCGTTCGCAAAGCCAACAGGTAATGAATCGTTCAGAACCAGGGCCTGTTGTTGTACAGCATAATGTAAAAAAACACTTCATGTCAAAAACTATGAGACAAGAGATTGAACATAGAAGAGAGAGAAAGAGGGAGAGAGAGAGAGAGAGAAAATATGCAAAAATATTTGTCTCGAAGACAAAAATTATCCTTCAAATTAGACGTAAACTTCGGACTACTAAAGACACAGTGAAGCAAACCAAGAGAAAAAACTGCAAACATGCAAAAAAAAAAAGTAAAAAACAAGAAGAAGACTTATTTACGGAGAGTCCCACGTGTTGATCGCAGAAATCAAAACGAATATCAAGACAAAACGATCAATATAATTAAATTGAATCAAACACTTTTATAACTTATAATTATTTATTCTTTAAAGGTGTATAAAGATACACAGGGATAAAGATAAGAAAAAAAGTTGCAAAATTGCTTCGCTCAAAGTAGAACAGTACGACTGCAAAGCGTTGCCACAACTATACGATAGTAGTAAGATAATTAAGTGTTTGACACAAGTTTATTTTTTGTTTGCATGTATTACATTCTACGTAATATGTTCCACATAGACACATTCGAATTGATTCAATCTCACCTTTTTATCCATTTGGATTCTTAATCATCCTACTGGGAGCCAACTACAGGACAAAGCAGTATTATACGAGAAGATTTGTTTTTCATCTATCCAAACTAATGGGAGGAAAGGCAGAGACTGCAACAAGCGTTCTACCTGGTAATCTCCTGATTCGTTTGGGACAAGACAAGAACAAAACGAACGGGGTTATAATGTATGCCGTAATCGCATCTTAAGAATACGTTGTTGTAGATTTCCGTTAGTTGTTAAACACAACGTTGCCTATGGGAGAAATGTTCTTAGAAACCAATTAATTTTCAGGATACGACTGCACTACTGGTCTGGTGCTACGTTTCTATACATGAAAAGTTTGCACAACTTTTTTCATTCGAAAAGTCTTCGCGCCTAATGAGGTGAACTCAGCAGGGTGAACGTTATCTCCATAGGCTTGCCCATAGCAACTTAAATAAGCGGACTTATAGTGCACTAAACGTTCCAAGTGAACTGAACAATTCCACAAGTGTTCATGTAAAACCTTTATATAACCAACATATGCTATGTTATATGTATGTAAATGCGAACTAAATCAAAATTATATATATGCAATTTATTTTTACTTTATGCGCATTGATGAGGGATCTTTATTTTAACTTCGTTATATCGAAAGGCAGATGCAAGCAAGCACATAATAAGTAATCTTTTGCAATCGTGCCGTCTGTTTCATTAGAAATTCTCTTATGTACACCGACTGTAATTATAAAACTTCATCAACAATTACGCAATCAAATCATGTTCGAACAATATTCGATTAGATGGTCCTTAAGTTGAATAGAAAGTTCGATTTCCAAAAATTTTAATCATTTTTTTTTTTGTTAGTATTTTATAAAAAGCAGTTTTATTACAATCAGAACTTGGAAAAAACAAAATGTATGTAAATATATGTAACAAAGTAATCATAAAATTTCAATTTGCTTAATTTAAGAGAGTTTTTTAAACAGTTTTACATGTGACGTGTATTACCGAAGCCGCCATGACCGGATTGGGAGGCACCTTTATTGTAACCCATTTGCAAATTAAGTTCGGCATTATGGGCACGCAGTTGCTCTTCAGTAAACTCGCGTACATTCTTTTCGGCCATTTTTGGCCCCAAAGTGGGACCGTTATATTCGGGATGATGTTGAGTCTAGGATTTCAAAAAAGGATTTAAATGTTTTTCATAGTTCGCATTAATAACGCAATCGCTTTAAGTTTACCGTACGTCCTAGTGAATACAAACAGAGAGTAACTTGTGGAATATTGCGTCTTTCAAAGAGATCGGCAGTCTGAAAGATTTCTTCTTCAGGTACACCATATTTTTTAATGGCCGCTTGGAAACGTTGCACATTCTCCATTAGCTGGAAATTGGTGCCTCGTTCTTGGATTTTTTTTACTGACCCAGGAGCCATTTTATTGATTAGTTTGCAAAGCACGATCCCGTCCTTTAAAATATCCTCATATTGACCAGCCGGTACTTTCTCACCTAATACTTCGAAAATCCAATTCAAAACTTCTTGCTCTTGTTCTTTGTTGCGTGGCTGATTTTAAAAATTGAAGAAATAAATCAGAAATTTAAAAATTCAGTGAATAAACTTGAATAAGTAAAAGAAAAATAAATAAATAAATGAACTCCTTGTGATTTAAGAATAATTTCTAACTAATTTGTGCAAGATGGGTTATATTCCAGTCTAGCCAAGTTTCAAACAGAAAACTTTAACTTTTGGGCACAGCTTAGATTAAGTAAATGCAAGGCAACGCACAAGAAGTTTCGAAATTTCAAATGCTCTCGTTGAGAGGAAGATTTCGGGAAAATGTTGTCCATTCTTTCTCCCTCCCTCGCTCTTTGGGTTGAATAATCGCCTTATTTCCAGAGGACTTCTGGGCAAAACTACTACTCCTCTTATCATTCCCCACTAGAGCGTATAAAAGGCTTTTATTTTTGTTATTCGAACTTGTTTACACAGAACAAATTCTTCTTCTTCTTATAAGAATGTTCTTTGTCATTGCGTAAATATTAAGAAATTTGCCGTTTACTAAGTTTACATAAATTTGAAAGACGAAATGAACTTTTGCCAACCGAGATCTCCCCGCAAAAGAGATAAGCGAGAAAGTTACGATTCCGAGTAAATTCGCTTAGCATAGTCTTTGTTCTTCGTAGATCACAAAATGTCGTAGAACAAAGCACTTACTTCTGGAAATTTCGTGGCTATACTTTAGCAACTTCTTCGTTAGGTTTTGAAAAGTATTCGTTAGCAGCATTTTGGAGCAGAACGTTGAGTAACTTCTTTATAACCTTTTATTTATTTTAGAAGATTCTTTAGCGACTTACTGTCCGTTTTTGAAAAACCACTTTAAAAAAATAGGAAGTTTTTAACGCTTGTTAGGTTAAAAGCTTTTTTTAAACTGAACTCAACCATTCATTGACCGCTTTTTAGGAACTTTTTAATACTTATATATATAATTATATGTTTTAAAAGCTGTGTTTACCGCTGTTTAACCAGTGCACATTAAGTGAATTTTGGAATACAGAAATTCATTAATAAATTAACGAATCAGAAACTTTTATTATACGAAAGGAAGCACAAATTAGTTTGGTTTGTTTCCAAGAGATGCTCTCTCGATGATACTGAGTTTCTATCGCTTTAAGTTTCATAAAAAAAGTGTATTGAGTCTGTAAAATTTTATGTAAACTAAGCAGTGTTTGCAGGAAATTTTAGTTTTTCACTTAAATTCGAAAAAATGTTCAGTTGAAGCCCATCGAATGGTTATGACGACAGTGCTACAAGTGATAGATCATGTAGGGAATGGTTTTTACGTTCTAGGAGCTTGAACTTTAGCATTGAACACAAGCCTTGCTTCAGACAGAATTTTTGCAGACTCCTTCGAGATGAATTATTGAAAAGCAAGGAAATTGGTTGACATATGAGAGGTAACGGGAAGACGTTGAAATATAATCGGGAAGGTGATCAGTTGATTCAAAGGAAACAAGGAAAGGGTTTTTACACCGGATTATGGATCGAAAACTAGCTCCTAACATATATGGCCTTTAAAGACAGTCGGGTGGAAAAGAAAAGGGGAGAATAATAGCCACCGAAGGACAGTGCTTTAATAATACAGTTCATTCATTTTGCCCTGAAATAAATAAATTTTTGATTAAAAATCGGGACGCACTACTTTTTATTCCCAATACAAAATAAAAAAAAAAGTGGGAAAACTATATTCCGTTGTGACTGAATTTTTTACACCCATCACCGTTGTCCTACTTGTGTAATATAATTTTCTCGAAGATTATATTACGCATCTGTCGTAGCTTTGGCGATGAGCATGAGAGAGAAACAGCAAAAATGTTAACTGTTTTTATTATACAGTGATGTGGGCATTCTAGACGTGTTCTTTGAGGAATTAGGGTCATTTTCAAGTTCTTTTCCAAGCTCATAGGTGGTTTCTTCATTTATGGGAAAGGGAAATATTTACCACACATACTTCATAGTTGCATAGATGGAAAGAGGGACAGAGGGACAGACGGAAAGACGGGCATGCTTAGGTGCATTCTGACCCTAGGAACTTATATACCTTATGGGAATTTTAAAGCTGGTTTCTGCGCGTTATAAAGGTATTGGAAAAGAGATGAAATTATGTTACACTATAACTCAATTTTTCCCAAGTTTTGTACAAATACTACAGCATAGAAGATTCGTTTAAATTTTCGCATATGGGCAAAACGCCAATTAATAATGAGAACAACTCATCTTTTAGAAAATGTTAGAAAACATTTTCAAGTATATCTTCAGTTATACTCAGCAGAGTTATTTAGAAATTTTTTAAAATATTAGATAAACTCATAAATAACTTTGAATCCAGGTAGATCTAGGGTAGAATCTATTGTTCGCATTTACCCACTATAAATCAACTGTTTCTTTAACCTCTGAAATGGAGAATCAAAAACTGCATGTAATGCTTTGGGAATATAAACCAGGCAATAGCGCTAAGGCGACAGTTGAAAAAATATGCAACGTGTATGATGAAGAACTGATAACTGATCGGGCAGTTAGAAATTGGTTTGTAAAACTCTTTTATGGAGATACGACCTTAAAAGACGCTACTTTGGCGACATCCTTTTAAAGGCAATATTGGAGCAACATCCCCGCCGATCAACAAGAAGTATAGGAAAAAGGTGGAATACCTCACAATCAACTGTTAAATTAATATAATTTTGCTATTCAATGAAAACAAAATAAATGTCTAATAAAAAAAAGGAAGTTTCTTATGACTCGACCTAATGTTTTATTTATTGTCTATGCATTTTGTAAGTAAATTTGGAAAGCATGGATTTAAAAGGCTGCCGGATAATTTAGATCACACTTGCTTGCTTGTATTGAAAATTTCACCCTACTTGTTATTTGAACCCGCGACCAATTTTTTATATATCTTTTTAGGAAGCGACACAAACTCTTCTTTGGAACGAGTAGAAGAGGGAGATTTCTTCTCTGCTACATTAAGCTTAATTTGTTGGCGCGGGAAACTTATAATTTTCCAGTTAGCCAGCTTGCTATTTACTGTTTTTTAGAGAAGAGAACTTCTAGGCAACTTCGTCGTAAGTCAATGCTTCGCAAACAGCGAAATGTCTTAAGCATCTTTATGTACAGCTTAGAAAATAATTCTTGGCAGTTTCTGAAGAACCAGCTTCTTCTTAGTAATTGCCTAAGTAGACCAGTAATACTTCGAAATAATTCCAACTTTTTACGCATTGACGGGTCAAAGGTTTTCTTTAATTAAAACTACATCCATTGTATAAAATATATTTTTTTCCACTTTATAGCTTTGCACATCATCCGGTTTTGGTTATTTATGTGAACAATTATTGTTTTAAGTGCTTTTGAAAAAATTCGAAAGCCGTGAAATTTTTTTGTTTTGGCAACCTCTCGTCAATAATAGATTTGTATGATTTTGGCAAACGAAAGCACCAGTTAATGAAAAACCATAAAATAGTTGATGTCCCAGTTTGTATGTGTATTCGCATTGAGTGTTGAGTGCTTTTGTTCGATGCCAATCAAGTGAAAATAATTTTTTGTCATATTTTAATAAAAGGCTGCCTCACAAAAGCCAGAAGAAGACTGAGTGATATGTAAAATTAAATGAATATATATTTTATTTCATTTTAATTATAGGACATCGGAACATTTCTTCTTTTATTAACTACTTTTCGCTCTTCTTCTATTTTTTAAAGTTTTGTCAGCCTTTGTCATTTAAATTTCACATTTGATTCAAAAAAAGTAACAGTAAACAAAAGTAAAAGCGAGTAAACAAAACAAAACAATTTCTATTTAATTTAATTAAGCCAATTGGCTTAGTGCCAAAATATATAAAGGATTTTTTTTATTTTTTTTTAAACCAGCAACAAACACCCGCAAATATAAAAGCCAAGCAAAGCCAAGTCAAGTCACAAAGCAATGCTTTTGAAAATCTCCGTTGTCGGTAAATAGAATTTTCAACAGCACAACAACAATAACGACAAATGCAAATTTTTTAAAATAAATATTAGCTTAGCAGTCGACACACAAACTTACAAAAGGAATTCCTAATCTCATAAATAAATTTTAATTTTATGGAATTTTCGTTCTTTTTAAATATTTCAAAGAGCGGAAAACACCGAATTACGTTTTGTTTTACAAATTGTATATAAAGTGAATTTGGCAGCAATATCTGCATCAGGATGTTGTTACAAATTTGGTTAAGTATGTTTGCTTTGTTTTCAAATTTTGACAAAGTGCGTTAACTTTATCAAATCACCATAATTTATGTAAGCAAAGGCAAAAGGTTAACCTAAACTCCCTTCGATCGAGAAAACATTCCATGTATTTGCCATTACAACATTACATTAGCGAAACATACTGGAAGTGTACTGTAGTATAATTGAATATTAGTAGATTTTAAAGAGCATTTATTTAAAGAATTATCCATCACTAGCTACTGCATCTTTCAGCCAAATCATGAATACCCTGCAGGGAGAATAATTGCTGTATCGAAGCAATCCTTGAAATAATCTCTACTTTGGCTGTCGCCTGAAGAATGGAAGTCTTGCTCGCACAAACCATAAATCATTGATCGAAAGCAGTTTTAATCAGAACGAATAACGTAGAACGTAATGACGATAACTTCTACTTTGGCACTTATTTAGCAGCCTAGCGATAATTTATTAAACATTCAAATATCTTACACGTCTATAGTTACCAGCTAGCAGCGTTGGCTGACGTGCAAGGAACAATCAAAAAGTGAACAAAACAAAAGTGAAATTCTTAATGCTACGCATCTTAAAATTTTTCTCACATCAGAATGTAAATAATGCGTACACATTAGAATAAAAGTGTATCCCTTAATTGTGTGGGTTTCTATTTTAAATGAAAATTATTCCGAGTTTTCGAATCTTTATTTGAATAAATAAATCTTGTATATAAAAATAGTCCGACTGTACTTAAGAAGTTTCCGCATTTCACTGCTTCTGTTTGTTTGTAGCTCAAGAGGCAATTTGTTGTTGGAAAATGCACCATAATTTTATATTACTTCAATATTTCATTTCAAAAGGGGGATTATTTATTAGCTAATCAGAAAATATGTGCATAACAAGCGGTGAATAAGCAAACTTTGAGTTATGCTACTTTAGACCTTTTCGCTCTTACATTGCTGCGATGTTTGTTGTAGCTTCATAAGCGTGTCTTCAATTAAGCACCAACTGGTTTTCGTATTTCCAATATCATTGACTATATTCCCCAAAATATCAATCTTGATGAATGAAGCGATTGTACATTATATATACTTTCAACTAGAATATATGCAATAAATTATTTTTCATCTGACAAAAAGTTCTTCCTGCAGGGAAGTTACAACGCGATGTATAGCCAAGTTGATTGTGAACTTCTCTACTACTCTAATAGATATCTTCCGAGACCGCTTACGTCCATTTGAAAGTGTTTCCATGCAAAAAATAGGTTAATGCGTCATCCAGACGGCGATCCATGAATGGATGTGAAGCTGAGAGTAAATCGAAGGTAGTCAATGTCTTTGCTGAAGCATTAAAAGTTCCTGATAATAGTTTCTATGTTTATTATGAACTCTATAGGATATAGTTTAGAGAGTTTTTGGCGTTTTCTTTGCCATTTTGCTACATGCCATGACACGCCAGAAGTTCTTTTGAGCATAAATTCCTAGAGGAAAGTATATGAGATCGAATATTTGAAAATGCAAAGAGAGTTTAAAATTGCAAACTAATGAAAAAATTTATTCTAATAGAAAAAATATGTGTCCTACAAAGTATACCAAAACTTTAAACGATTCTCATTCTCTCTCCATTCGAGTATCTTATACTGTATTTAAAGCGACGTTCTTTAATGGAAGTGCCTAGGACCTTTTTGGTAAATTAATTTAACCATAGGTTGGTACTAAAAGAATTGTTTTTTTTATTGAAAGTTGAACTTATCAAAAAATTAGTTTTTCAAAAATAGCAAATCCTCTCTCTCATTATATACAAATAAATTAAATAATTTTTTTGCTTAGGTTGAAGTTTCAACCAGCTGCGCTGCATGTGTCAGGGCATCTAATCACTCGTATTAAAGACTCCGAAATATTTAAAGAATTTTTTTTTTTTCTACAGCTTAGATTTATGCATAATAATGTCTTCGTATATTAGTGTTACATTACTATTTTTCCCATTCAAAAAAAGAGACTGTTAAGAACGCCCGGTACAATTGTTTCTTCCCTTATGTCAATTAATGTTTTTTCTAAAAAGATAAACTCTAGGGGGTTTCATATATACGAAGTATTTTTAAGATGTCGTTCAAGCTGCGTACAAATATCCGTCTACCGATACTTAGTTCCTCCTGTCAGGTACAACTTCTTTCTATTTATTTTTTCAATATCAAACACTACGCACAGAACTTCTTTAAAGCATTGCTTATATCAAGAGGCGCATATCTTCATTTTTGCTGATGGAAGAACGTCTACCACAGATACTACACAGTTGGACAGACGGACACATAGAAAGATGAACGGATGAGCATGGGTAGGTGCATTCTAAACTTGAAACTGGCCGAGAACCTATATACTTTATGGGGTCTTTCAAACTTTTTTCTGCATGTTATAGGAATATTGGGAAAAAATTAAATTATGATACACTTTAAATGATACACTTGAGTAGGCGTGGTAAATTTTTAACATTTTTGTACAGGTGGACATCGCCCACCGAATATGCCTTCAAATTTTTTAACATTCACCTATATAATTTACAGGTAATGATCAAAAATTCAACTTTTTATTCGTTTTGAAAAACAGAGTTGTTCTCAGCTTACAGTACTGTAGGCGTATTTGGCCCATTTTCAATACTTGCGCGCGAGAACTTTGCGCGAGATAGATTGATTCTTGCAGACAAGAAAATGCTTACAACGGACATGCACAGGCAGACAGGCGGATAGACGGACATTACCGATTCGCAATTTGATGCTTATCAAAAATATGTATACGTTTTGGGATCTTCAAAGCCTCCCTCTGGGTGTTGCAAACATTTTGATAAAATGAATATACCCCTCATTCTTCGGTGCTCGGCATAAAACCGCCTCCGCGCAATATTATAGAGTACGAAAATGTAGTTCTTTTCCCTTTATTTATTTTTTTTTTTTTTTTTTTGGGTTATGATGAGGGGTATAAAAGATTCAGTGAGGATCGAATGTAATTTTCTTAGTTGTTAAGCTTATCTCTCACATCATATTCGTACATCATATATTTTTTGAATCGATCGAAAATATTTCTCTTCGTCATTTATTGGAGTTTTGCACTACTTTTCAAAATTTATGAAAGTTTGTTCCATTTCGCCAAACCTTCAGATATCCTTGAATACAACAAAGCGCGGTCATTTTCCAACATGTGTCAAACCTTAACCATATCCACTTGCACTTAAAATTCTATAAACTATATGCTTACATATTCATGCGTGCATACTAGTACTACTATGTAATACGTAAGAGACTTAAAAGCCTTATAGTCGCAATTTCTTTTCTGCTTCTCAGCTTATATTTTTCATAACAAATAAAAATAACTTTAACTAAAGCGCTGAACATTATACAATACGGCTTTAACGCTTACTTGAGTCAATCGTAATAACTCATTAGTGCGCTGTGAACGGTTAGTTCAGGACGACACACTCAACCAAAAATTTACGTCCTCAGCATACATATTTTGTTTGTAATGTTACGCTGATGGAGTGCTTTGATAATTTGTGTATAAATTGCATAAACTTTACTGGCCATAGTCGGGCTAAAACATGTGCTTATGCTAATTGTTAGCGAACATGTAGATCAATTTGAGATGAAACGGTAATTAGAAAATATCAGAGTTGAGTTGATTCTTTTCAAAAAAGAATCGCAACATGCACAGACAAACAGATCAAAAAAAAGTTACAACGGTTCAATGTTTGTTCGTCGCTATCAATCAATAATATATTTTCCTATGCACTTCATTGAGCTAATTGACTAAATAGTTAAACCTTTGAATTTACTGGTTATGTTCACATGCCTTTCGAATCGAAACCACGGACAGTCACATATTACGAACCATCCAAACCAGAAATACATAACGATTGCAGTATGGTAAGGGACTGCTTTTAATTTGTGATGAACTGTACTAACAAATGAAAGTTGAAAAAATAAACGACAGTTTTGCCTTCATCATCCCGCAAAAGTAGCTGAACGCAGAGAAGCCCGTAGAACATCAGCCGACTATATGGAAAAAATACTTGCGGGTACAAATTGGAAATAGATTTACTTAAAAAATCCTATGCAAAATTTGAAAATTACCAATATTTCAATTTTAAGACTAGATTGCCGGAGCGAGTCAATTTGACGCCTTTACGAAGTCATTGCTATATATTTGGAAAAACAAAATATATTTTTATAAAAACATGTATTGGTTTTTCGTAAAATTATAAAATGCACGCAAATACTAATTCCTTTCCCTCCTCGACGCTAAAAACAACAATTCCCAGAAAATTTCACAGGTAAAATGGGATTAGAATGACAAGAGGTATATAAGCAAAGTATTTGCGAAAGGCAAAGAAATGAATCGTAAGAGGGAAATAAGTAAGTGAAGAGTTTAGCTCAACTTAGTTATAATGGTGCAAAAGCGACGACATCTTGAATTG
>CCAG010008399.1:0-12822 GCA_001077435.1 Glossina morsitans morsitans
CAATATTAAGACTAGATTGCTGGAGCGAATCAATTTGACGCCTTTACGAAGTCATTGCTATATATTTGGAAAAACAAAATATATTTTTATAAAAACATGTATTGAAGAGTTTAGCTCAACTTAGTTATAATGGTGCAAAAGCGACGACATCTTGAATTGCAAATAAAACTGAAGCAAGGAAGGAAAAACGAATCAGACATCGAATCTGATGCATCTCATAGGGTTCATAGAGAAAGGAGAGCTTGTTCTGTAACTGAAAATCAATCAAGCGCCAGTTATAGTGATTGCTACGTAACTTCTGGCAAGAAAAGAGTACGATATATTCTAGCTTTTGAGCCCAAAGTGAATTGGACCCTGCAGGTCGATCTAATAATGCATTAACACATAAAGCTCCTGATAGGATATCGTGGAAAACATTGCACGATGGTAGAAGTACTGTTAGACTTCCCGGTCACCTTAAATTGAAAGGGTTCTCAGGGCCAATCCTCTATGCCAAAAGAAATATTAAACTTGATATTGTAAAGAGCACTTTTGCTTTGACAATCGCCGAGGCATGGAATACGTATGAATTCGACCCTGAAGTAGAAGGTCGTAAAGTTTCGAGAAAACACCGGGCAGTAACAACATCAGCGACTTGAATGTAGCGATTTTGTACCCTAGAGGTGTCTATGAGACTTATGTCTTGTTCCAATTTATAGTTTAAACTGTGGTACTCCCTCGAACAAAGGGCAGAGATAAGTTCAGAGATATATGAATGATTGAAAACAGATAAGTTCGCTTTGATTTGAAAGGTATGAGGAAAATGTATTTAGAACAGCCAGGCTTGTCATACACCTGGCGCGGATATAATACTCGATGAGCAATTGTTCTCAACTAAAGCAAGATGCACATTTACTCAGTACGTACCGCATAAAACTGACAAATTTGTCATCGAATTGGGCATCGAAACTGTCGAACAGTCAAGTTGGAATATCACGCAGAAGAAATAGAAGTAAGTCCGCCCGTATTAAATGTAATAAAAAAATCCGCGCAAGTTAGTTTAGAAACGGTATATTTATATAAAAAGTATTTTAAATAAAGTTTCCTTAAAAAAACTTTTATTTTTTAAATCTTAAATGTGATGTTTGTGTGAGATTAATTCATTTCAGGCTTAATCAAAAATCGATTGATGCCTGATACTAGTATGGAAAATCCTTGCAGATGCATAAACATTTGAAAAAATGGAAACTTTCCTTTGCCTCTTCCAGAAGAGCCAAGCGGTTGCCACGCAAATGGATGCCCGAAATCGAAAGATCTAAAATCAACATATACATAAAAAATATTAAAGGATAATAAAGGGAAACAAGAGAATTTTGTACATAGCTGCGCCTTGATTTCACTGCGAAAACGTTTTTCTGTAAACGAATATCACAAAGACACTCTGTCTGTCTGGGGAATAAATTTTTCAAGCATGTATGCACTACTCTCATTAGCTAAATCTAAGGTCAACCATGCCATTGTAAATGTGATTTTGCGGCGCAAATCAAAATAAAACGTATTGTCGTTGTCCTTAATTCGCTTCAAGGCGTATTTAGCTTTTTATAATGTTTGAATTAAGTTGTTTTTTGCTTTTTTTATATAGAAACATTTTTTTATTTTTATTATAAATCGAGAAAATACGTTTATCTATAATTGCGTATTACATTTGCGTTTTATATTTTCATTTAATTGGTTTTTTATGCTTAAAATAACACTAACAGCAAGAGTAACAACAATAGCAACAGGGGCAGAAAACCAGAATTTTCATTAAACGAACGCCATCGTGTGGTCTCTCGACCATTCGATATGTCATGACAGAAAAACTGTTTCAATATTATGACTATAAAAAACCGTTTAACTCCAACGGTTATATGGCAAATACAGTAAAGAGGTATAAAAAGAGAAAGAGAGATAGAGAGTGAGAGGGAGAGCGGGAAAAAAAGAGAGATAACAACAAAAATAACAAAGAACAACAACACAGCAGATTAAAATTAATATTTTTATGTTCTACGCGTATAAATAATAAATTAAAAAACAAAAGCAACAACAACACTGACAACATTTACATAATATTGAACCAAATAGCGCAGCGAAGATATGTTGATGAAAAATATTTAAATATTTATTACAATCGTATATAAAAACGTAAACATAGAATCCAAAGAATTTTCAACCCACAGCAGGTTATCATCCAGGGATTATTATATATGTATATATGTACGTGTGGGCCGTTTATCATTAATTTTACAAACTGAATATCAAACAAAGTTCAAAAAGTTAATGAAACATGTAAAAAAAAAAACAAAGAACAAAATTATCATCATCATCAACAATAACAACAACCTTAACGATTATAAGAATGGTGTACGACTGACATAAAAATGATATCATCAGGAAAATCAACACATATCGCACATGCCTTGCATTACATTACACAAACATGCACATTCAGAAAACGTCCATAAATTTAAAAATAAAACACCAATGATGTTGAATTGTTTTCATTTTTGGATTTCTAAGAGATCCAAATTTAGTTATCTTTCCTTCTTTTAGTTTTACATAGGATTTGCTATAATTAATGCGTTTCATCTCTTTTGCATTGAATCGCTGACAAACACAAATGTTTAACGTGGCTGACCACATGTCTTTGAAATAAAAAGTCATTAATCATTTGTCGTGGTGGTGGCCACTAATACAGATCCTATATAGTATGCATATAAAAATATTTACTAAATCTCTTTGGAGGGTTAGGACGAATTTTAGATGCCCACTACTTATGAAAAACATACAAAAATCGTAATTTTTATTATCTTGTTTTTTGACAGTGAACATGATAACGCTTTGATTAATATATGTTTCGTATAAATTTCATTTCATTCATTTTTCCAGATTCCAGATTTACCACCAAAACAAACAACAATTTAGACTGAGCTTGGGTCAAACCTAAATACACTAATTTCGCTTATAAACATTGCTTCTAAGATAGAAGGAAAATTTGTATTCTATCGCACGTACGATATTCTTCAGATATTCCTACAGATGATTTCACAAAATAATGACCACATTTCGCCCTTTTTATACCCACCACTGTAAGATGGGGTTATACTGATTTTGCTTTTTTTTTCTTAGTACTTCTATCACCCAAACGGAAGTTTCAGAGACCCTATAAAATAAATATATCCTTGATCAGCGTGAAATTCGGAGTTGATTTAGCCATGTCTGTCCGTCTGTGTGATGTTTGTTATTGGGATTGTCCTGGCAAAAATGAAGATATCGATTTCAAATTTAGTGGAAACATTAGACGTTTCTGCACGCAGGTTGGTAGAATCAAATTGGTCTAAACAGAAGATCGCAGTAGAGTGTATACTGAACACAACACACTTTTTTTTAAAAAAATTTTTCGGATTTTTGCTCGTTACTCGGAAGTTATTACGATAAGAAGTTTGAAATTTTCCACATTTGCTTTACGAGACACTTGACCCTCTAGGTCCAAAAATGGAACTAATTGGCAGGGTCCATACAAATTTACGACTAATTAAATTTAAGTTTTTTCATTTTTTTGACATTTAATGTTTATTTATCATAAAGCAAACAAGACACTCCTCAAGTAAAGATATATTATCTGCCTATAAATGGGTTAATTTTAAAATGAATCTGGTAGACAACGCGATTAATTTTTTCTTAATAATACCAGCAATATGGGTATCAAATCAAAGAGCTCGGAGAGTAGAATCCGAAAAGCATAGTGATACGTATGCGGGATTCGGCCCCCGCCGAATATAACTTTCTTAATTATTTTATATTCATATTTTCATATTTTTCAAAATTCTGGAGCTTTTTGTTCATTTGCAAACATGAAGTCAAAATTACATTAAGTAAACCCTAAATATCAAAATGCAAACCTTAGATAGCAATTCTTATAATTTTGGATTAAGAAAAGTAGTGGACGAATAGTGACATAAAAAAAGAGGGCTTTGATTTAGTCACGCCTGTGGAGTCTTCCCTGTTGTAATATGCAGTTTTGCTTGAGAATATATATATATATATATAAGATTTTTACTCTCTACATAAAAGCTTCAGATAGCCCTACTGTACGTACACATTTTTGATCGGTATCACATTCTTGTGTGTGTCCGTCCGTCAAACTGCCTACCACGATGTCAACAACTCACATATTCCTTTCATATTTGCAGGGCAAATTGAAAGTCCTTGCATCCAGGTTGGTCTTGAAAATGGGCTAAATTGATCAAAAGACACGCCTACAGTACAATATACCCTAAACATCTGTTTTCAGAAACAAAACCATTTGACGCTTTTTTCATCGTTCGTAATCCACAACAAATACTTAAACAAAAACTTTCGCATATATTCTATATATGGATTAGTACAGAATAAAAAAATCGTTTACGCACGTGCGACATTTTAATATTAACGATAACCATACTTTTTTTTTCAGTTTTTATACCCTACAACACTTGTGGTACAGGGTATATTAAGTTAGTGCGGTCGCATGTAACACGCAAAAGGTCATAAGATAGACCCACCTTTTTTTTATTCCGATCGATTCAGAATCGTAATCTGAATTGATCTAAGCCTTTCTGTCCGTCTGTCCGTGCGATGTATGTGCACGTAAATTGGTATTCAAGCTACAGGTCGTAATTCTGGAGATATTTTGAAGAAATTTGGTGCAGTAACGTGTTTTGATCCAAGGACGAAGGCTTTTGTAAATGGTTCGGATCGGTCCACTTCTCGACCACTCCACATATAACGCAGAATTCTAAAAAGCGGTTACATGAAAAAAAATGTAATTTTTAAAATTTCTAGGCACAAACAGGTTAAGTAGCAGTATTTCGGCATTCTGAATTGGTATGAAAAGTGTGGACCGGATAGGGCAATTTTTGGGCCTCCTCCCATACAACGAACACTGAAGTTCAGACGACAAAAAGGTATAATTTTTAGCGCTTCATGGTGAAAATTATATCATAATAGAATCATAAAATAAAAAAATTAACTGTGCTAAATTTGGGCCATCTCGGCCTATTTTTGGATCCTACCCTAATAAAGACTTTCACGAAAATTGATCCTTTGTAAAGTAGAAAAGTCTAAATTTTAGTATGCGGTGACGAAAATTGGCATCTACGCTTATTTCTGCATCCTGGCCTATGTATGTAACGATTAAAATTGTACTACATTAAGTTACGTTTTAGTTTCGCTTCCCCATAAATGCGCACTTGAAAAATATACTTTTATGTAGAAACAAGATATAATTTTGTGTTCTATAATAAAACTAAGAACTGTGTTAGATAATGTGGGGTACGATATTTAATTGTCGGCCTTGCCCGACTATAATGTTCTTACTTGTTTTAAGATCAAAATGGTGAGTTTGGAAAATCCGGGTACAACTAAATGTAATTTTATTGCTTGTGGTATTTATTGACGTTGCAGTTAACTATAATGATGACTTTGATAAAAATTTATAGCCAAATCGCTTTCTAAGATTGTCAGCGATGTGTTGAAATCCTAATGGTTTACAATAGTTTCTGACAATAATAAATGCTGGCACCAAACTAAATTTCGAGACGTTTTGTGCTACAAAATGTGCAATCAGGAGAATTTTTCTGAATCGATACATGACTTCAGAATGTTATAGTCACAACTGCTCCTTTTATCTTGGTGAATGGAATTATATGAACTTGCGGCTTTACTAGTTTGTCAAGGGTTAGGAACTTTGTTACAACTCTTCTATGTTTTGGCTGCGTTTTACAAATCTTCTTAGTATCACATTGATTAATTAAGATCGCTATTCTATTGAGAAAATAAAAACCGCTACAATTCAGCACATATGTCGCACGATAGGGACTTTGCTCGGCTGATATCACAATGTTAATATAATTAAACGAAATAATGAAATAAAAGAAAAATGAAACGAACTCTAGATTCGTCCGTTGTGTGTCAGATATTTTTCTGCTACGCACCAATCATCTTCTCACAAATAATGCATGCCGTCGTCAGATATCGTTATAGAAAATGGATGCTAACATTTTTTTCGAGTTCCGCTTCTGACGGTTGGTGTTTTGTTGTTAATCGGTTCAGGTTAAATAACCTTCGCACCTATCCGCATGGTAGATATATATGATGAGTAGCGGTCCTTCGTATTATATATTCTCCTGTGGTTGATAGCGACTTTTTGCATTGTAAACGTGTATACTATTCAAATTTTCTGTATTTGCATTGGGCATTATTTAAGGAAACTTGTTCATGCGTCAAAGATCAGTCTTGTTCTTAACGAACGAACAATATACATTCCAGTTCGTGTTCAGTCATATAACTTTCTTTTGTAATACTTTTTTTATGTTTTAAGCGTTTTTTTACGCTTTTTAAAAACATATACAACACTTTTAATGAAAAGCTTGTTTTTGGTGAATTCTTATCATGTACAATTTTATGCTTATAAGCGGACTCGTGGCTATTTTGAAGTACGTTTTCTTTTCATGTCTGCTCGCAACGGCTGCTCAACGAATTCTACCACATTATTTCGCGTCTAAGCTTTGTGATGCATTGATCCTACGTCACATTGTCGGTTGAGATTCGCACTTCGTCTACTTCTCGCTCTATGCTGCAGCAGGTGAACTAAAAAGATTGAGCATTTCTCCATAGTCTTTGCGATCAACAATGCTCATATTAAAAATAACAATAAATATATAAAATAATTTGGGCTTCTCAAATGTAAGGCCGTACAAAGTAGGAGAAGTAATTAAAAGACGGACAAATGTATTGATTTATTAACAAATTGAGACAAACCCGTCAGCACATCGAATAAGAATAACATCGAAAGTAATTCTTTAGTTCCAGTACTTCAGGTTAGTCAGGTTAGGTTATCAAAAAAGAAAATGAAAGTCCGGCATCCTCAGATATAGAATTTAAAAAAAAAAGCAAGTAAGAAAATTTTATTCGGTCGTGACCGAATTTTTTATATCCGTCACAGTTATATAGTTAAAAAGACAAAAAACGTTAAAAAAATAAGGACTGCGCGGCTGACTTTTTCATTTTTCAAAATATAAGTTTTTGATGCATAGGTCTGTGCACGGTGTGGGCGTTTCTTTTAAAAATTTTAGGTCAATTCTAAATTCCTTTGCAAATTTGTAGGCGATATTTTCATTCTCGCTAACGGTAGAATGCTTACCACTGATACTATGTAATGGGGCAGACACAGACGGACAAACGGACAACTGAACATGCGAACAGATGGACAAATTTAGGGGCATTCCAAATTTGAAACTGACCAAAAATTTATATGCTTATGGCATTTCTAAAGCGTGTGTGTGCGCGTTACAATGGGTTTTTTAAGAGAATTAAACTTCGATACACTAATCGATTTTATCATTTTTTTACAGGTACTACAGCGTCACCCTAAGGAAATGCATTCCAATTTTTCGACACTTCGCAGTTACAATTTATGAGTAACGCGCCAAAACCAACAACAAGAGTATACATGGTACTACGCTACTGCACTACTATCACAGGTGCGAGTTTTGTCGAGAAATTTTCATAATCACACTTGTACACACATTTACATGGGCAGACATCAGACGGACAAACAAGCAGCTGGACAGACAGATCGATAGGTTTTCAGAAAATCATTCTGAATTGATCGGTGAAACATAAGATGGGTCTATCCTAAGCCTTTCTGTATGTTACGCACATCCGCAGAGAACTATAATACTCTGTATTAAAAGTGGTATACGGTATCAAAACTGAAACATTATAAAACGAATTAGCATAAATTTGGCATTGAAAATAGTTGCCATTTTATCAATTACCGCTAAACACTTTGTAATTAAACTAAAGGAAAAGAACCTAAATGCTCACGCTCTGTACCTTAAACAAACAAAACAAGAACATATCAAGTCCGTCCGCTAATTAAATAGATTGTAACATTTTATGTAAGATAATTAATGTCAAAGGGTGGTGCTCTTGTAGTCCGTTGATAGAATTGTTTTAGCGAAAAGAACTTAAATAAATCCTTCTGTGATGATTTTGATGATCATTTCTTTTTATATAAGATTTTTTTATTGTTGCGAAAAGGTAAGAATAGGCGCGAGTTTCGTGTTGAGAGTCCATCTGCTCATAAACAATTTGCAGACGTAGCTGGACCGATAGATAAATCATATGATGTATATTTGCGAAAGTTTTAAGATGTTTTTAAAAAATCATTTACATATCGAACATAAAGCAATAAAGCTTAAAAGTAGATTTAAATATGACTTTGGCAAGACTCGCGTAATAATAAGACTTGATTCGATGGCACTTAAACAGTCCGACATTTGGATTAAGCTGTATATGTGATTAAGGCTTTCGTAAAGAATCCTAAGCGGCTTGAATACTTCATAGTTATACGTGCATTGGCTAATTTTTGTGAAAATAAAGGGGTTTAAAAGACAAATTAGGTACGTTGAAGCTTATCTCATTTAGTAAAGTCCATAATATCATTTATTAATTTAACTAAAGATGAAAAAGCTTAGGTAACCTTACATCTGCCTAGTAAACGCAAAGTTATGAGTGTCAACGTACTTTCATTGAGATTTTTGATCGAATAGAAATCCGGAAGAAAGCATATTTTCCAGTTTATGTGAGTCAATAAAGCATTTAATAGTGAAGACAATGCTTCTTTAAAATGAAAGCTTCTTTCACTTTTTTTTTTGGCTGCCATTTAACTAAATTTGCTAAATCGTCTATATATCATTGTAAAACATTCCCATTCTCCTGATATTCAAAGCTACCAACATTCGTTATGCTATTCATAATGAAAACTCATTCAAATTACCGATATTGATTCGCTTTATAAACATACCTTAAATGCCCTTTAATATATAAATATATATATATATATATATATATATATATATATGTATATGTATAATATAAATTCCCGTTAATATATGTAAATCTTTTTTGTTTGCAATTTTCTGCCAACTTTGTTTTACTATGTGTTGCCATAATATTAATAATTTTCTATTTATTTTTCATTAGCCTGATTATAATTTAATTTTTAAGTAAATAAATGTAAATTAAAATAAATACACGAATGATATACATGCGTATGCATACATCGACTAATATAAGAGAATATATACCCGTGCATACATGAACATATAAATACATGTGTAGAGGAATAACGGTTTTTTATAATTTATATTATTTGCCTTTATAAATTATGTTTTAAAAAAAAAATGTGTACATATTTTTTTAATTTCATTGGTTAATTTGCCGTTATTCCCTTACCCTTTCGTTCGTTAACAACAATTACATATCCATTCAATATTGAGATAAGTATATTATTAAATTCTATTTAAACTGTAATTTAATTTCGTTTTTCTCAACCGCAATATTATATTTCGCGGTTATTTTAAATTACATGCTCGCTTTGTCGCACTAAAGCGAAAAAATAAGGAAAAAAAAATAATAAAAACATCTTATGAAAAAAAAAAAAAAATATTCATCCTTCATTGGAACTTGTAACCCTTGATATCCGCCCGCCTTGTAAGTTCCATATCTACGGAAGGCAAATATTATATCTCCAACCCTATGAAGGCATAATTACAACTGACTAAAATCGCTGTTCTATTTGCAAATTGTCAAGGTAGTCTAAACGCTCACCTACGCATGACAAAAGTTTTTTGTAGTTTTGCGATTGAACTTATCTCAAAAGACAGACGATACATTTATGAAAGTAGTTATGGACACATCTATCGAATTGATTTCCCTGTCCTTGACTACTTTTGCTGTATTAATATGACAATTCACTCAGGGGAAGGTATCCATTGTGTAACACGAAGTCGGCCAAAAAGAAATGAGAAAAGAAAAACACGTAAGAACTGGCCGCAATCTAGCTTACATGTGCTTAATCGGTATGCTCTGCATTACTAACTTGGTAATCCTGATTTTTACCTACGCGTCTGCGCATGTTTAAGAAAACAAGGAGTTTTTAAATCATCTTTTATAATCAAAAGAAAGTTTTAACAACTCAACTGTGCTCTAATCAAAGGGAAACTAGACAAAGGAATCGTGCTTGGCTGTGGTTAGAAACCTATGTGCCTACATGTATAACTTACATAAGATTAAGTGTCTTCTTCAGCGGCCGTAGGAAGTTAAAATGAGATCATTACAGCTCGCAACATTATGTCTCGCTCACTTAGAGCAAATAACTTACAATCACTTACTATCACGTTCTTCTCGATGCACACTTGATGTCATAATTCCGTTTTGAATAAAGCGGCAAAATGTCACCTTCGCTACTAATCATGTCGATCAAAAGCACATAGTTTATGGCATTGTCAATGCGTTTCTTGCGCATTGGGAATACTTGACAAATTCAATAAATATTGCGCGCTGAGTCATTAAAACATATATTCGTCACCGCAGTTGAGAAATAAAATTATTCTGATGGAAACTTAATACTTTTATAATGTTAATAAAAATATTGTGTTGCTTTCGCTAAATCAATGTAACATTACTATTAAGTTTGTTATTATTGTCTATATTAAAAATATTAATAACATTTAATTGCCACTCCGTCAGCGTATGAGGTGGTCTGTGTTGTTGGCCAACGTCAATATCATCATCCCATCATCAGCGCAAATAGTTGCCTTCATAGTTTATTTTAATAATGTTGCATATACAGAAGCGTATGATTGATAATTAATTAAATAAATTGGTTACATTATATACATACATATACATTTATGATTATTTATTCATTATAATACTCATGTTGGTTCAAGAGCTTAACCAACATTCAGAAAAATTTTAGTCTGAGAAAAAATACAGAAATTTTTTTTGCTTTTCAAATAATGTGCTTAAGAATAATTTTCTGTTCCCCTTTCAAACACTTACAGCCATTTAAAAAAATATTAATTAATTTGTTTCACTTGAACTCTCAGTTACTTTGATTACCACGTCAAAGTTTTTAAATTAAGACCAAAAAAAAACGACTTTAACTTTCTTCCAAAATTTGTCTTTAACGATCGGAACAATTTTTTCAACTGACGCTAGTACATTATTCTATATTCCATTTCTACCAAATAATAAAATAAAATGTTAACAAAATTTTCTTCAGAAAAAAAAAAAGAAGGAAAATAAGCAAAATGATCTTAAAAAGCATGAAATGTATAGAATGTGTGCGATAATTTGAATATAAACAAGTGAACACCTACACCCACTCGTATGTATATGAATGCAAACAAAAAGATTTTGATTCTCTTGCACTTGAAAAGAAAATTGAAAACAAAAATGAATGATTAGAACAAATACAAAAGAAAAGGGTAAAAACACACAAAATGACGTCAGTACTTAACTAAAAACGCTCAACATAACAGTCGAAATCGCCAATGCATATATGCAGTGTTTCTCACGCTGGTTTGTTTTATCTTTTTTATTCTTTTGTATCCATTCCAGAGTATAGATCAAAATTGACAGATGTGCAAAAAACTTAATCCAAATCATTCTAGAAATATCTATGTATTTGTCCGTTCATTCCCCTATCTGTGGGTCATTCGTCGATTTGTTACAATTACAACTAGGATTTGAAAACCATGCCTGCAAAAATATCTGTTGCTCTTATAAAGTTTCAAAATTAACTAAATGACCATAAAAGCGTATCTTCTATTAGCATAAAAGCATACACTACTGGGCCTAAATATGTAAATAGGCTCTATGTGCAAAGTGCCAGGAAATCGTGTAAGCACAAGACTTGGGCTACAGTACAGCTATATAAATACATCAAGCAAATAAATACCTGATCGCTCTTGCTGCTAAATGCCTTGGACAAGCCAACAATGGGTGTTCACACGTTGACGTCCACCGTGAAACTGGTGACGGACGACAAAGACAATTTTCCTTTTTATTATATTAAAAATATAGGAGAACTATGCCTGTCATGTGCACCGCAAATTCACGCATTCGCGAACGTTGCACGGCTATAGGCGGTGTTTACGTCAACCAGTCTAAATTTCAATTTCAAGCCCGAGCTGCTTTTTAAAAAAAAACATTAGTTGCACTGCCAATATGAATTAAAGAAAATGTTTTTATTTATGGCATTGTAAGTCAATTTTCGCAAATAGTTTGGAAAACTGACAACCCCGCAGAAATCTTCTTCCACCTATCTCCTCATACGCTTATTCGTCTTGCTTTTAAGCTACGCCTGAATTGACCATGTTGTCCACCTATCCAACTGTCTCTGACCCCATGAGTGTGTTTTTGATGTACCTATGTTATGTAACAATAATAGGGTACACAATGGGATTTCGATTTAGTTTACTTTGGTTAAGGCATTCGCGACTTCGACAGTCCGTCCAATATTAAAGATTAACTACTTGCAATCCAATTTTAAGATTGTAATCAGTATTTCTGACAGACATATATCGCTAAGTATACTGTTATATTCATGCTGATCAAGAATATCTACATGGCAAGCTGGTAAACGCTATTTAATTGGTGTACGTATGTGGCAGGAGCAATTGTAACCAAATGCACCACACATAAACACGCATTTGCAACAGCCCAATATAATGAAGTGTACGATAAAATAACTAAAACATGGCATGTATACATAGATACATAGATAGTGAACTACGATAATACTGGCAAAGCATTACACCCATACTCTCGTAATGTATGAATGTAAATTTTTCGACTTTGTGTTTATTGGCTTAATAGATAGTTCGAAACTCCTACAATATGAAAAAAAATCTTGATGCCTATGAAAAAAATTTTTTTCTGGAAATTTCGAACTCTATCTTAACCTCT